>JAXGGA010001099.1:0-169344 GCA_038373865.1 Uloborus plumipes
ATGAGGGTGCCATTGTTCCCCACTGAGAGCCGTTTATTTCACCTTCGGAGGCACCCTGAAAATGAGGGTGCCATTGCCCCCCACTGGGTGCCATTTATTTCACCTTCGGAGGCACCCTGAAAATGAGGGTGCCCGATTTTCACCTTTGGTAAGGGTGCCAATCTGGCACCCTATGGGGTGCCGCTGGTGTTACAAGCTTTTCACCCCTAAAAGGTGCCATATGCAACCTTTACTTTTAACAGTGTATGAACGTAGGCCAATGGTCTGCCTTTTGTTGATCTCACGCCACTGTGTAGACCGAAGAAGCCGGACTGCTGAACATCGAAATTGGGAGCAACATGGTTGGAGCCAAGTGCTGTTTACAGAGGGGTTGCAATTCAGTCTGGAGAATGACAACGAACTTGTTCTGGTATGGAGGGACAGGGGCACCCGAAATAACCCCGCATTCGTTCATGAAAGGTCACAAAACAGATGAGCTGGTTGGATGGTATGCGGTGGAATCAGCATAGGCGGACATACTGACCTGCATATCATTGGGAATGGCACTTTGACGGGCCAAGGGTATGCAGACGAGACACTGAGACCTTATGTCATTCCTCACGCTGGAGCTATTGCATATTCCTTTGTTTTTCAAAACGATATTGCTCGACCGCAGAGAGCTTGTCTGATGGTGAACATGCTTGAAGCTGAAAAAATACAGCGTATGGAATGGCCAGCGTGCTCTACTGATCTGAATCCAATCAATCATGTTTCGGACATGCTCAGACAATGCACTGCTGAGTGACAAAGGTCGCCTGTTACTGTCCGAGACTTGGAGATTGCACTTCTTGAGGAGTGGAACAGTACTTCCCAAATTCAGACCCATTAGCTTATCGCATCCATGTCAAACAGGTGTGCAGCAGTTTTAGCTGTTCAAGGAGACCACATGCCTTATTAAAGCACACGCAACATGTCTGAGTCTAAACAGTACCTTTTTTTCATCTTTTACATGTAACCAAAATGTTGCCTAAAACCACCTTTTTATGTTTTTTCCATATTTTCAAAGAATTAAAGATTAATTCCAATATTTTTAGGGCTTTTTTTCTGTATTGTGCATTGATACACGCGTACTATCCATTATACGCCAATCTGTGATTGTCTTCGACGGTTTTCTTCACTTTTTTGCTTGCTCCCCTAATTGTTTTAAGCAGTGTATTTTAATCTTACATTTTCCTTCGTGAAAAGTGCTTTAAAGTAATGCTTGCTTTGTTTCAACTTGTTGTGTTTGTTAACTTAATAAGGTGTTGAAATTGTTATTTTGCTATAAAACTTTCCTCTTCTTGAACAAATGAAACAGCACACTTACATGAAACAGAAAATTTAGAAGCGAGAAGTCTGATTCTTCGGTAGTTTCCCTATTTCGCCGAATGCCGATTCTCATACTGTTTCAAACAAAAGCCTGAATTCCTGCTAAACTTGAAGCCCAATCTGATTTTCTGTAAAATCACCTGAAAGTTAGTGAAATAGGCCAATTTTTAGTAGATTTGACTGGGTGTAGCTCATACGGTTGTCTTTGATAATTTCGATTGAAAGCTGTGTTGCAATTTTATTTCTGAGTGTTTCCAATGTTTCAAAGCTTGTAGCTCGCTGTGAAGTGCGACTCTCTTAATAGAAAAAGTGTCATTTTATAGGATTTAGTCTGTTCTTTCCAAATAGAGCTTTACTTTGTGTGTAAGTCTTACAGGAGTCTCAGAAATCGGTCCTTTTCTCAGAACTTTGCTTTTTCACTCATTTTTCTTATATCTTCCATAACTCGGTAACGGTTACGAATAGGACACGATAATGGATGGTTCCATATTTCCCCTGGGCTTTTCTATCCCCCCCCCCTTCGTATGGCAGATTCGATCAAATTCACCCAGCGGTAGTAGCAATATATATATATTGCTAATACAGCTTATATGCTATTAAGCACCAGTTATAATCTGTAGCAAGAAAGAGCTAAAGTTAGGCCTTAAATCAGTTATTCGTAGAATAGCGCTCAAATTATCCGACAAATGACTATTAAAATTGCTGATTGTTGTAATCAGTTTGAGAATTTCAGAAAAAAATAAGACAGAAATATACTGCGATTTGCAAAATACGGATTCTGTCTACTTGCGTTTACTTCTGTCTACTTGCCCGCGAAGCTAGTATAGGTGCATCGCGGACTTTATTGGAATGGTGGATGAGTCACCGTTTCATAGAGCAGTTCTCAGTTCTTCTATTGGTTACTAATATAACTTGTACACTGCGATGCAAAAGTTTAGACAAAATGCAAATCTCTACTAATAATAAAGCTGAAGGTGGGTCTGTCTTTCTTTCTGTCTGTCTGTCTGTCTGTCTGTCTGTCTGTCTGTCTGTCTGTTACGCGCGTAGCGCCATTTTCGAAAATTCCATTTCGTTCTTTTTCTATTCGAATTCTTAGCGGAAATTCGATAAAATATGGAAGAAATATTTCATACACATTTTCAAGTCTTATGTCATACGAAATCTTGAAATTTTCTGCACAAAATGACATTTTTTCGAAGTTTCTACGATCATCAGGAGAGCTGTAACGATTGTTTTAAGAATCCTGGAATTCAAGGCTTACCTTCAGTAAAGCAAGTCAAACGATTCTAAATGTAATAGCTCGAGGATAAAATTTGTTTGAAAAGAGAGATAAAATGAATTATTTTATCAACGGAAATCAACTTTTCATGTTGTTACCATGGTTACGTGTTCATACTTATTTTTGTTTCGTTCTTTTTCTAGCGTTGTCAGACGTAGTATTTTTGATACTACGGTTGTATTTTTTCTGCCCAAATAAGGAGCGTAGTATTTTTCTGGCAACCCTGTTTCCAATATACTTTAATGACTTAATTAAAAGATTTGGCAGTTTTTTTTTTTTTTCATTTGCATAGATTTCGCATTTTAGCAATATTGATTTTGGCAACGTTTGGAAACAGTAGTATTTTGTAGTATTTTTTAGAGGAGGCGTAGTATTTTTCTGTTTCAATTCTCTGGCATCCCTGTCTTTTTCCCGGTGAAAATGTGCTTTGGGACCCTACTTGGCGCGTTTTCAAAAAGTCACCAAATGGCGCGTTTTTGCGTGTCTCGCGGAATTGAAAGCTCCGAGAGAAACTACGCAAAACAGTCAGGGTTACCACGCTTGGCACGCCTATCGCCCATTTAGCGAGAAAAGGGTACCTAAAGCACAGATTAACCAAATATCGTATCAATTGCGATATTGCATCGTTCTTTTTAAAGCGTTTTATTTCGGAAAATGTATTGTTTTGTTTTTTAAGCTAGGAAAGAAAACGTTCTTCTTCTTTTAAGCTTTGGTAAGATTTCTGTTAGTTTCTGTGAGCAACAAAATTGTTCTTATTTTCCCTTTTGGCTTATTTTTGTGCATCTGCCCTTGGGGTTGCATTCGAATGTTCCAAGGGGGTGTTTTACCCCTTTTGTGGAGTAAATCAGTGTTCATTTCAAAGCAGACAAAAGTGATATGAATTGGCACGACCACTTGGCGTTATATCGCCAAGCTTTTTATCGCCAAGTATTTGCCGCCATTTTGGCGACATATCACCAAGTTGGCGAAAAAAATTGTTTTCTTTTTTTTATTTGGACTCAATTTGGCGCTATTGGCAATATTTTGCGAAAAATCCACTGAATGATGTTAAAATCGGCGATATTTAGGGGATTAATCATTGTAAAACTTTTTTTTTTGCATTGTTTCGTAGCAAACTAGGGATATAAATGTTTGAACTGTTATGTACAATAAACAAGAAAAAAATTACTGCCACCAAATCGACCATATCCAATTAAACAAAGACAATACCAAAAATTGGATTCTCTCGTGTACCCCAGCCTTTTTCAACTTCTTAATAGCTAAAGGGCAGATTAATGATGGAACATCCTTCTACAAAGTTGAGGAGGTTTTGGGTTTAAGAAGATGCACAAACTGCCTCAGGATTGGCCATAGCGCCAAATACTGCAAATGAAGAACTCCTTCTTGCAAATACTGTGCTGGACTGCACGATTCTCTTTCATGCAGATTAAATCTCAAGAGATGCGTTAATTGCCTTAGAGACGGAAATGACGCTAAGCATATGGCGTTTGACTCATCTTGTTCCTACTACAAAAAAAGGAAAATTTTTCAACGACAAAAAATTGATTACATTTTCTACCCAAAATTCACTTGGCAAGAAATTGCATTCCAGAAGTTTATACACTCCCAACCTACTTAATGTCATACCTATTAAACCTTTTCAATTTTGTTCCCCTCCTTTGCTTGTCTGTTTTTTTTTTTTGCCCCATTTTGTATGATGTTATTTGATATATGTCCTATTTTCATGATGATATCTGATACTTTTTATTGGTCATCTCACCTCTTCCCCACAATCGTTTTTTTTTTATTCACATTGTTTTTATATCTTGTATTTTCTCATGTTTTTTCTACTTTTAATCATGGCTTCTTCCAGTGGACCCCATTCAGACCATCGGACTGACGACAGTGATTCTCTTTCTATCCTTCAAATTAATTTGGGTAACACAAGGGCGGCGATGGCTGTTCTTCCCGACCTCCATGCTGAATTCCCACTCAAAATCGCCCTTCTCCAAGACCCCTACACCACCCACAACTTACTCCCTTTCCTTAACAATTGGAAGTTCTTCCCTTCCCCAAATTTGAAAGCAGGGATTCTTATTACAGACCCTGCCATTATTCCGACTGTATTACACACCCACGATGATTTTGCTGCGATCCTACTTCCCACCTCGAAGGGAGACATCCTTCTTATCAGCATTTATATCCCTCCGTCAGCAAATCATCAGTTCTCTCTTGATAGGTTATCCCTCTTTCTCGACTCCTTTCCAACCCATAAAATTTTAATTGGTGGAGATTTCAACGGCACTAACTCACTTTGGGGCACACGACAGACCGACATTAGGGGAAGAGATATCGCTAATTTCTTTCTTTCTTATTCTTTTCAAATCATCAACACTGGCAATACTGTCCCCACCTTCGTCAGCATTTGTGGGGAAAGAACCGGCTTCCCGGATTTAACAATCACATCCCCCAACCTCTCTAACCATATTTCATCATGGGAGATCTTAGATAACCACATTATTAATAGTGACCATAAATACATTTTTATTACTCTCTCTCTTTTACCTTCCCCTCCCACTTACTTACGATACAAAACCTCTCTCATGGACACTACTTCAAATTCAAAAAACTTATTAAAGGTTGGCTACATTCTAACTTTCACTCTTTCGCCCATCCAACCGATTCATCAGATTTCAATGCTTCTCTAAACAAATTTATTTCTTTTTTACAAAATTCAATGAAACTCTGTTTTAAAAACACCTACCTCAAACACAACCCAAAAATCCCTTCATGGTAAACTACTACTCTCAAAACTCAAAAATCAAAAATCAGAGCATTATCCAAAAGACATCAACGCACGTCAGATCCCGATCTTAAACTCAAACTACTAATAACCTTAAGAAAAGAATCAGCCATTTATAAGAAATCCATCATCAAAGCAAGGCTTGATTCCTGGAAAAAATTCTGTGAATCCTGCAAAACTCCATACGGTCTTCCCTACAAAATTGCATTTAAATCTCTTCAACCTAGACACCTAAAACTTACTGCTCAGAATATCCTCTCCAATCAAAGTAACATCAATAACATTGTCTCGAATCTTTTTCATGCCTCTCCCACTGGAGCCAATAATTCAATTATTCCCACCTCCTCCTCATCCAATCAGTTTTTCACCCATGACTTCCCACCAATTACACAAAGAATTACATTCCTCAATTTTCTCCTTTTCCATCAAAAAAGCGTCAGGACCTGATGGCATCGATTTTAATATCATCAGGTTTATCTTTTACAATTTTCCGGTCCTTCTGGTCACATTCTTCAATAACTGCATGCACCTCAATATTTTCCCTCCCATTCTTTTGGAATCGACTGTCGTCCTCATCCCCAAACCCAATAAAGATATCTCTGACCCCAACAATTATCGACCAATCTCACTCATCAATTGTCTTGGGAAAATCCTCGAAAAAATCTTGATCCGTCGCATTTCAAACAAAATTTACTCTTCCCCTCTTTTCTCCCCATTGCAATTCGGGTTCCTTCCTGGCAAATCATGCATCGACGCCCTTGAAAACATCAAATCGAACATACATAACTTTAGATCTTCAGGAAATTATGTCATTTTATTGTCCTTGGACATCAACGGGGCTTTCAATGCAATCCCATACGATAAGGCAAACACAGAATTTACTAAATATAATTTACCCCCCTTTTATCACTCTCTACTTTTACAGGGAATCATCAATCGAATTTTCACTATCAATACGCCAGGCTTCAAGGACATTTTCAAATTACAAAAAGGGTGTCCCCAGGGATCCTGCCTTAGCCCAATGGTCTGGAACGTGATCTTAAATACTCTCCTCAAAACTGCTTTCCCTAATCAAATTAAAATTCAAGCGTATGCTGATGATATCACCGTCATTATCCCGGGACGCACCAGGAAAGAACTGGAAGAGCTAGCTTTCATCACACTTAAACACATTGAACTCTGGGCTAGCAATTATGGTTTTACCTTTTCACTTCACAAATCCACGGCCATTGTCTTTGGCAAGCAAACAAATAAAAAGCACCTCCAAAATAATTCTTCCATAAAACTTTCGGAAAATAGACCTCCCCACATTAAATTCTTCCAAAAAGTCATACCTTTCTCAGATTCATGCAAAATCCTCGGAGTTATCTTTGACACAAGCTTCAATTTTATCCACCATTTACACAATTTGCAAGAAAAATCTGACAAATATATTCAATATTTCACCCGAATCTCTTCCATCAAAGGTGCAATCTCCCCTAAATTACTGAAATTCATTTATATTAATGTCATCAGAAAATCTTTCGATTATGCTGCTCCTATTTGGTTCCCCCGGGTCCCCCCTTCTGCACATCGCATTTGTTTCTCCATCCAGAACAACTTCCTAGTACGTATCACTAACTGTTTTAGATCAACCTCCAATGCGGCAGGCGCGGATCCAGAGGGGGGGTCATGGGGGTCATGACCCCCCCTTAACCGACCAAATACAGCAAAAAATTGCATTTTTGGGACTTTTTTTTTCGAAAAAATTGCCAAAACCCCTCATTTTTGTACAAAAATTGCAGTTTGACCCCCCCCCCTTTCCGAAAATAACCCCCTCCTTAACCAGAAGCTGGATCCGCCCTTGCAATGCGGCCCTCAGCATCCTGGCGGGAATTCCACCCTTACATTTACACCTAATGCAACAATCTCTCTTCTTCACATACACTAAACTCAAAAAAGATATTACCTTTGACAATCATCATTTTAACATTAATTCCTTTGAAGAAAGAAATTCTGATCCACCTAATTACACAGCTACCTTTTTTAACAAAATTCTCCTACACACTATTGACACTCCCCTTCTTTCCCCAAATGTCCAAATCTTCACAGATGGGTCTAAGACTGAGGAGGGAGTTGCCTGCGCGTTTGCGACTTTCATCAATGACGGTCTTTATCATACCTCCTCTAAGACCCTCTCGACTTTAAACACAGTCTTTCAGGTCGAGATGCTTGCTTTGCAACTTGCTTTCACTTGGATTGACACTAACCACAACGACTTCAAAAACTTCTACTTTTACATCTTTACAGACAGTCTATCTTCCCTACAAGCTCTCTAACAATTTCAACCAAAATTCACTCTTACACTTAAAACGCAAAATATTTTCTCCAAAATTCACGAATTTTCCACAGTCTCATGGGTAAAGGCTCACACGGGGATCCGCGGCAATGAGACTGCGGATCAACTCGCTAAACTTGCCACCAGCTCTCCCCAAAATTTTCAGGTTCCCTTGCCCATCTCTCACCTTGAACTCCTACTCAAAGATTATCTTCTTCGCGCTTGGGGAGAGTATTGGACGAATGTGGACACTGGAAGATGGACTTTTGACTTTTTCCCTCAACCAAATTTTGACCGACTCCTTTTAGATAAATTTCTCAATCAGTTCTACACCAATCACGGACGTTTCTTTAGTTATTTTCACACCAGAAATCTCCTGGAGTCTCCCAACCAGGGGCGAACTGGCCCGGTCGGCTGGTCGGGGATCCCCGACTGGGCCAACCGCTCAGTGGGCCACATCAAACCTAAGGTTTCCTACAAAATTAAAAAAAAAAAAAAAAGGCTAAAAATATATATTTACGAAATGCAAAAAAAAAAAAAAAAAAGACATTTGAGAATATGAAGTATTTTTTTCCTACTTAGGGGGCCAATTGCCAATGTAGATAGCTGAAATCCACGTGTGAATACTTTCCTCTCTTCTCAAGTTTCCCTCTATGTTCAGAGCCCTGGGGTTACTGGGGCTCTCCCATTGGGGAAGCTCAGGGGGCCAGAGCAATGGAGGTCGGCCCCAGACTGAAAAGGGGCCAGAGCTGAAAAATGAACGATTGAAACTTATTTTTGTACTCCTTAACGAAAATTCAAGAGGCCCTCACGATCAGACAAAGGTTATCCTGCCTGCAATAAATACGCGGGTTACGGCGTACGATGTTTAGTCATGAGAATCTGAGATTCTCATGACTAAACTCGAGAAGTTTGACCTTTCAACTTTAAAAATTGTTGGCTGTTCATTTGATGGTGCTGCTAATATGAGTGGACAATATAAGGGTTGCAAGCTCAGCTGAAACAAGACTGCATTACGTTCACTGTTTTGCCCATGTACTCAATTTAGTTCTCACTGATTCCACTGAATGCTGCAAATTGGCGAAAGACTTCCCTGGGCTTTTTCAAACAACAGCCACTTTCATTTCAGAGTCGCACAAGCATGCAAATGTGGACTAAAATAAAAAGCGAATCTGAAGCAGGGCAGCAGCTTCTTCGGAGGCTTCAGAAAGTTAATGCAACTAGATGGTGGAGCAAGGATCGAGCCCTGAAAAGCATGTTCGATGGCTTTTCCTTTCCTTTAGAGGAACGAAAAAAGTTCCTGACATTTATGAAATGCTTATATATTTTGGCAACTGATGATTTTAGCCCGGAAATCAACATTAAAGTCAAAGCTTTGCTGGAAAATTGGTGCAAATTTCAAAGTGCAAATTTCAAATTTTTTTTACTTACTTCGATTTTTAGCGAGCTGTTTGAATTGTCACACACACACACAACTCCCACTTCAAAATATTTACAAAGAAGTGGGTTAGACTATTTAACAGCCACTAAGAAAATTCAAACTGTAGTTTTGGAACTGCAGCGAAAACGCGAGGATTTTGATTCCATTGTTAAAAAAGCAGCTGAGTTTGCTGCTTATCTGCAGGATACACTAACTCAAGCGGGTTATGAGGTAGAAATTGAGGATTCTCTTCCGGAGAAGAGGACTCCATTAAAGAAGAGGAATTCGGATGAATTATGTCGTGATGAGGTGAGGCTACAAAATACACCATCCGAACACTTTGAGATCAATGTGTACAACGTCATTTTGGACACAGCCATCGCCTAACTTAAAAGTCGATTTGTTGCAAACGAACCCGCCCTGTTAAAAGTGAGATCCTGTCCGCTTCCCTGAAATAAGATCCCTAGACGGAAACTTGCCGCAAGATGCACTGTGTGCTTTATCCGATTACGCAAAAGTAGACAAAGATTCTGCAAATACCATAAATGTGGAGTTCTTTGACGATTTTACTGATGAAAGTAATGCAGAAAATATTCAGTGTCAAAAAAAATCATGTAAAAGGTGCATAATTTGCGGTTTTAAACTTTTACATGAACTAAATCTATGTGAACCAATGTACCCTTCATTATATGTTGTATATAAATACGTCCTTGCCATCTCATGCACGCAAGTATCGTGTGAACGATATTTTTCAGTTTTGAAATTAATAAAAAGTCGCTTACGTTCGAACCTTGGACAAGACTTGCTTGAGGACTACATGTTGATTAACATTGAACGCTCATTTAATTACGACTATGATAAAAGTAATTGGCACAGTATTGCTTCTAAGTTCAGCAGAACTAGCGCGTTTACTCAATGTTTGAGTGAAAAGGAATGTTTTTATTATTGAAAGCCTTTTTTTCCCTACAATTTTTTGACCCTCATTGAGCGATTTCATGAAGAAAAAAACACCATTTTGTCTTGCACACGACAGTGCATTAAAATGTAAAGATTTTAGTAGGAAATGTGTGTGAACATTTTTTTTCTTTTTTTGCTTAGAAGTCACATATGCGTTTGAAATTTCTTAAGAACGAAAATTTTGTTAAGTTCCCCTCTTTAACTATTATTTTTAATAAAATGTATGATCTGGTGCTTGAGGAAGAAAATGTCAGCTTTCCATGGAATAGACCTATTGTTATATCATTATCTGTGTAATTTAAATATGGATTACAAATGTAAAGTATTTTAAGTGCATGTTTTCTTTTCAATTTCAGCGTTCCTATACTGTTACATGTGTCTCTATCTATCATAAAGCTTAATAATATTTTAATTTTGAAATGTGGTAGGAGTGAGGCCTATGTAGTTTCGCTTACGTAGTAGTAGTATACATTAAAAAATAATAATAATAATATGAAGGTGGGCCAAAATGTCATCTCGCCGACTGGGCCAAAGCTAGCCAGTCCGCCCCTGCTCCCAACTGCATCTGTGGGGCTTTCGGTGACCTACAGCATTTTCTTTTCGACTGCCCACAGACCCAAAATTTCCATTTTCCTTACACCAATATTGACCTCCGAAACAACTGGAAGGCTGTGTGCCATGTAGACAGGAGAGCCCACAGATGCATGAGAGATCTTTTGATTTTCATCGACAATAACCGATTTCTCTTCTTTCCTGATCTTTATTAAAGAGTCGGTTGATTCCCCCTTACAGCATTTATTTTAACTCGTTTATCAAACGCCTCTTCATGTACACCAATTCACGCAACTTCCATGCCTATTTTGTATCTGCATCCTCTATCACTAATCGTCATCGCTCATTTTGTATTTTTCTTTTCATTCATGTATGCTCACACTATTTAATGTTATTTTCAAGTTGTTCTGCTCTCTTGGCCACCCATTTGTACATCTTATTATTTGGCCAACTTATTGGTTCTTGTTTTACTGTATGTTTTTGTCACTTCTACTTTTATTTTAATAAATGCCGTCTGATCTTCCGGGCCCGTGACTGAGGTTGCGGTCTCGCTGGATAGGACGGTAACTCTGAACACCGGTAAACGGTAATAACCCTGGCAGTTCAACCACGGTGTTCAGAGGAGCTTCTTGCTCACTCCAAGCACTATTTTAGCACTTAAGGCATCTACTAAGAAATTTACACGTAAAAATAAATAGCGTGGGGTCCAAACCAGATTTTTATATCATACTTTGAAGGAATTATAGTTGAATTACAACTAAAATAGAGCATTTTTTCTGCGATATCAATTATTTTACAAATGAACTTTTAATTTTATACCAATGGCAAAGCCGTGCGAGTACCGCTAGTATGTAAATAAAAAGAAAACTATTCAACGAAATGCTTTCTAATTTCTACTGCAGGTACATAATATGGTCCCAAATATGCGTCTGGAGGTCTTAAAACTATAACTGGAATCAAATTTTGGATATTACAAAACACATTTTTTACATTGTTGCAAAAGTTTAGACAATAGTCAGATTTTATGCAAATATCCCTTGAAATGTGATTGGTGGAGGAAATGCGGGACTGTATTATTCATTTATAAAGTGCAGAGATTTCTGAATAAATAATTAAAATCTCGAAAGCTCTTTAGTTCCCGTGTAAAGAAGATGAGAAAGTTTGGAAGCCGAAATTTGAAAATGAACATAGTGAAGCACCGTTTATACGTTTCTCTTTTATACGTTTTTATCATTTATACGTCTTTTAGATTGGTCTCGGCAGAGTTAAATGCATATCAATGGATATCGATTATACGTTTTTTCATTTATACATTTTATTCATGCAGTCCCTTCAAAAACGTATAAACGGTGCTCCACTGTATTTTAATAATTTTTTGTCTTTTAAATCGGCTCTAGTATGGTAGTACATTGTTTTTTACTTTGTGGAGAGCAAATTCTGACATGCGTATCGATCAAAAAATCCAAGAAAAATTATATTTCTTAAGGATGAAGGAACTGAAAAAACGGCTCAGACTGACGATTCGCCCCTTTTTCCTACAAAACTTCAACTTCGGTCAAAAACAGCACATGACAGCATAAGTAGATGAACAAATAAATCGGAATGCATAAAAAAAACAAAGAATTGTGCCTGAGCCTTTTCGGACAGAGTGCCCCAAATAAGCCTGATTTTAATGTGAAAAGCAGCATATGTATCATCGTGACTAAAAATGAATGGTACTTTCTTTGATAAAAATTATTAAAATTGGGATGGCCTAAATGGATTATAATTCTTTTCGCGGGACTTGAGAAATATCCAATGATCATATGCTGTGTTGCTTTTACTAATAAAATCTGGCTTATTTGGGACACTCTGTCCGAAAAGACTCAAGCACAATTCTTTGTTTTTTTTTATGCCTTCCGATTTAGTTGTTCATCTACTTATGCTGTCACGTGCTGTTTTTGACCCAAGTTGAAGTTTTGTAGGATTAAGGGGCAAATCGTCAGTTCAAGCCGTTTTTTTCAATTCCTTCATCTTTAAGAAATATATTTTTTCTTGGTCTTTTGATCGATACGCATGTCTGAATTTGCTCTCCACAAAGTAAAAAACAACGTACTACCATGCTAGAGTCAATTTAAAAGACAAAAAATAATAAAGAAGGTTCATTTTCAAATTTCAGCTCCTAAACTTTCTCATCATCTTTACACGAGAACTACAGAGCTTTTGAGATTTTGATTATTTATTCAGCAATCTCTGCACTTTATAAATGAATAATAAAGTCCCGCATTTCCTCCACCAATCACATTTCAAGGGATATTTGCATAAAATCTGACTATTGTCTAAACTTTTGCAACAATGTAAAAAAAATGTGTTTTGTAATATCCAAAATTTGATTCCAGTTATAGTTTTAAGAACTCCAGACACGTATTTGAGACCATATTGTGTACCTGCAGTAGAAATTTGAAAGCATTTCGTTGAATAGTTTTCTTTTTATTCACATATTTGCCATTTGTCTAAACTTTTGCATCGCAGTGTACTTGTAATGTACTTGTAAGCACGCTTTAATTAAAATGTGTTGCTATTTTGACATATATTTTTCTTTGAAAACAGTTTTCTCTGCTCATTTAATCATACAAACGGTAGTTAAGCAAAATAGAACCTTTTTAAGAGAATACCAAATTATCCGAACTTTTGCTATCCGAATAAGCGCCGGCCCAATTTGATCCAGATAACTAGAGTTCTAATGCACGTTTATACATTTTTTAAAACATTTTTCCCCGTCGTGTCGCTCTCTTGCTGGAGTGCGAAATATTAATTGTCAAAATTGTTTTCTTCATTTAGTGCATACTCTCATGATATTTCAGGTCCAAAATGTACATCTTCGAGTTCAAGTAATAAAAATTCAAGTTTGGAGCTAATTTTATGAACTCACAACTCGCCAAATTTCGCGACAAATTTCAAAATACGGGCTCTTGATTCTTCCCGTTTCTCCATTGGATGTTGCATAACATTACATTGACCCCGCCGGTATACGTAGCTCCTCCCTTGCTTCACCTCCAGTTTTGATCTGGTTTTCAAGAAAATCAAAATGCAAACAAAGCATTTGATACCCCTTACATCTCGCCAACCCTTCCCACGCACACACTCCATACCCTCTCCAGTCAGACTAGCAGAGCAAGATTTGTCATTTTTCTTTATTTCCCAGAATGAAGGAAAACCTGAAATGGCAAGTTTTTGTCTCAGGACGGGGTTAAGAAAATAACTGACTGCTTTGCGTTTTTCAACCTGGGAAGAGCATCTCTTTGGGAGTGCCCTTTGAGCACTTCTTTTCCCCTTCCCTTTCTCTTATAATCTACGTAGAAAGAAAAAAAGAGTCATTGATGGCTAAATTCAATATCTACTAGTTAGTTTCATGCATCCAATCAAAATTGTCGGCTAAATACAGACAAAGACACATGGATGAACTTGCAGGTGTGGTACAAATGTACTAACAATGCTGTGTTTGTTCGCATTGATATTCATTTCAGTATTTTTTTAATTATAGTAGATTAACATGTCTGTCTGTTGCCAGGATGTGATTTTTTCAAGCACATTTACTCTGAGAAATGCATCCAATTAAACTTTCCGGCAAATTCGTAAAATTTCCACGAGGATTTGACCACGAGTCTCTGACCCAGGGGGAAAGGATCGTCTAAAATAACGATATCGGAAAACAATTGAAGAATACTCGAAAGCAAACACTTCTGTGAAAAGTGTAATGCGCAAAAATCGTGGTTTAAAACTGAAACCAGGAAATATAACAATAAGCATGGCAATCTGCTATTACAAATTTTCGAACATCACAGTTTTGAGAATATGTTAAAGAAAAATCACGTGAAATGCGACGAAGTGCAGGAGGGGGTATAGTGAAATATGACTTTGTGACAAAGGAGCTGCGAGATCATAATGTGGAGAAAAAATGTGGCATCATTTGTAGACAGTTGCTAAAAAATAAGGAAAACACAGCATCGCACTTCCAGTGCAACATAATTGTAACTCATGTTTAACATCTTTCTTAGGGTTTAGCCAAAGTTTTAAAATGTCGTTTTCGATTCCATTTATTTATCGGAAGCTAAATGGCGGTTTTTATTGTTAGATTTTGAGTGAGCGTTATTGTTTTTAAATACAACTTTAAGCTACAATTATGGAATTATGTGATAATTGAAACTTGCCGAAAAATTTGTCGAATTTTGTTACTTTTCTTTTAAAATTTCGGCACAATTTCAGTCCTCATGATTCGGTAACGTAGGGTAAAATGGTCGATTTTTCAGAACTTCGTGAACTTTGAAATTTAATATCTCGGTACCTCTGTTGTTGTTGTTGTCTTGTGACAACCAGGCTGGCTATTTGGGATGCGCTGCTCACTTTTCCAACTGTACCGTAATTTGGTGCGAAGTCCGACTTCCACAGTACATACATGCCATAGGGACCCGTTTATAGGTAGGCAACCATTCACAGCATAATAATGCATTCACACAACTAATAGTCCAGTCCTAATGTACAATAGGGTGTATCGAAAAAAAAATTTTAAGACCATAGATTGCAACAAGTATTTGGATTCAAATCTTCAAAATGTTATCCATTCCACATTGTAAAGAACTCATCTTGCATGGGAAAAGCTTGCAGGGTTCCTTTCTGCTACATTTTGAGAACATTTGCCAGACATTACAGCTTTTGACACATTCCATAAGTATTTTTGACTCAATTCTTTCCCAAGTAGCACACTTCGTTTTTTAAGGGTTGTAAAATAGTTATTAACGTTGTAACAACCGCTTAAAAACGTTTAAAAGTTATTTGTGCTACCTGGGTTGACATCAACTTCTGGTAAAATGCGTTCTATTTTCTTAAAGTTCATGACTGGTAGATCTTAGCAATATTGTTAGAATTCTCCAATAGGTCAACTAAAAGAATTTTGTCCAGTAGTCGGCCTATCAAGAGCCACCGCTAACTCTCTAACCGCTAAGAGTTAATTCATTAAATGAAGAAAACATAATACGGCTTGTAGTGAGGGTTTTAAAGACTTTTCTGGAAGTCTAATAGCATCATTTGATTTTCCAGTGTTAACTGATGTGCCATCACAACCGTTAGCTTTTATTAACCGACTTCGAAAAAGGAGGAGGTTCTCAATTCAAAGCGTATACTTTTTTTTTTTTGTTTGTTCGCACATAGCATCTGATCTACTGAACCGATTTGGACAATTTTTTTTTTAATCGATAGGAGATGGTATAACTTAGGTACCATGTACTCATATGACGATATTTGTTCACTAGAAAAAAAGTTATGATCGAAAAACTAACATTTCATGTCATTTAAAACAATATCTGCTATCGTAAATCCTTACTTCAATGAGCGACCCGATGGTCAAGTGGTTATGCGCATCAGGTTGAAGTTCCTGATGGAATGAGATCGAGTCCAGGTCTGCAAGGATTTTTTCGAATAGCTGCATATTTTTTTTTTTTTTTTTTTAATGATTGTAATGTTCTTATGCAGGTACATCCTCCCATGGGAATGTGCCCCATATTTTTTTATGGTACAAAATGACAGTTTTGGTCGGATCTTTGTTAAAATTGGCAAAGGGGTCCTTCGATGCTGTAGAATTTTCTTATGGAAGTTTGCGCCATTTTTGTGGGCTTTGAATCGATTGTGGCAATAAATGGTTTTTGATTTGCGGCACTTATATTATTTTTTCAAAAATTATATACACAATCAATTATATTATGTTAATTTTTGTACCTTTATAAAATTCTGTATTTTATACCTTGCATTTACGTCAAATTTAAGGTAAAATTAAAAGTCAAAAATTCTGAGGATGATAAATATATGTTAAAAATTAAAGTAACTATTTTTTGTGATTTTCATATTGGTTGTGACTAAAAAACATCATTACAAACAAATAAAATGTATCAAACACCATGAGTGTTGAATTATTGGGAAAAATCTGCTGTGTAATGTTTTTTTGAAACTGCGAAAGGGGGGGGGGGTGAACGATCATTAAAGTGACACACATTTTTAAAAAATAAGATTTTGATTTGTGGTGTTTGAAAAAAGCTAAAGAGTCCACTTTAGTTGAAAATTATTTTCCATGAAAAGCAAAAACTTGCACCAATTTTCCAAGTCTTACTCTAACTCCTTCTCCCACAATTCAAATTACTTACATATACTTTCAATTTTTAACGGACTTCAAAAAAGGAGGAGGTTCTCAATTCAAAGCGTATGTTTTTTTGTCTGTTTGTTCGCACATAACATCTGATCTACTGAACCGATTTGGACGATTTTTTTTAAATCGATAGGAGATGGTTAACTTAGGTACCATGTATTCATATGACGATATTTGTTCACTAGAAAAAAAGTTATGATCGAAAAACGAAAATTTCATGTTATTTAAAAACAATATGTGCTATCGTAAATCCTTGCTTCAATGAGCGACCCGATGGTCAAGTGGTTAAAAGCGTCGGTTTGAAGTTCCTGATGGAATGAGATCGAGTCCAGGTCTGCAAGTTTTTTGAACAGCTGCATGGTTTTTTAACTATATTTTGATTATTTTAAGTGCATTTACACTAAAAAGAATGAAATAAAATATTTTTGAAAAAAAAAATAGAACCGACTTCAGTTGGAAATTGCTCTAAAAAGTAAAAAATAAATTTTTTTCTTTGAACACCATCGAAACTACTTTTAAACATAAGTTTTGAAGTCGGCGCAAAAACAATGTATAGAATCATACGCAACTGCAATTCAACTATAAATATAAATTTTAATGGATTCATTTCATTGATTACCACACATTCGTATAATGGTACAACTATTCTGCTTTTAAGTTTCAATGGTTTCTCTGAAAAAATGTTGGCAAAATATGGTTAAACATCATTTTACCTATCGTTTTTGCGCCGACTTCAAAACTTATGTTTAAAAGTAGTTTCGATGGTGTTCAAAGAAAAAAATTTATTTTTTACTTTTTAGAGCAATTTCCAACTGAAGTCGGTTCTATTTTTTTTTTCAAAAATATTTTTGAATGGCACTAACTTCACCTCATAGAACTGACCATCATGTTGCACAAGAACCCTTTTTCCTGCTGCAGCCTTCAATTTCGGAACACATTTTGCTGAATTAGACTTCAAAAAACTGTTTTGAACTTACATACAAATAGAATTCTACCATACAAATAGAATTAAAGAAAATCACAGGGGTACGCACTTACAACAAAGTTATTGGACGCACATGTCTCATCTTACATTTAAGAAGGGGTAAGTGCGAACCCTGGCTTAAACAGAGACAGATTAATGTATTTAACCAAAATAAACTATGTTGTCTTTGAGTGATTATTACTAAATAAAAACAACTTACATTTGCTCACTTGGTCTTATTAAAAGGACAGAGGAAGAATCACAGACACAACTCTCTCAATCTTCAAATCACAGTTGTTCGCAAGACGCGTAGAATATCACTGATTGCGTTTCATCCATGCAAGCAAGTGCTGATCTCTAGTATTAGGAATTATCCCAAGGCAACTACCTAACATATTTAATATGTGCCAGAAGTTTTTTCCTGCTCATATTCACATAATTTAAGGTGGACGCACTTACCCCGCTAGGTAGGGAAAGTGCGTACCTTAGAGTAGGTGTCATAAACCAGGTCACAAAACCTATGCTTATGGTTTATTTTACATATTATATGCTTGAAAATCTTAGTAAAGGATCTGGAAAGAAAACTAAAAAAAAATTGTGAGTGTACAAGCTTTTCCAACAGAGTAGCATCCCTGAGAACGTGAACTTTGCAAAAAAGGGTACGCACTTACAAGAACTCACCCTATATAATTTGCTATTAATATTAAGCTGCTATAAAAGCGCTTGTTTATTTTGCAAAATTTCAATAATTTTCCATCTTGCATATATAAGTATAAGCGTATAGGTATAAGCCTATAACGTAAAAATGTGGGTGATTAAAATATGGGAAAATGAGAAACAGAAAAATAGAGCAATTAAAAAAGGAGCGTAAACTAGCTCACCGGAAAATTATATATATATATATATAAGACAAAATGATGAGCAGAAATGTAAACTTAAAACTCTTACGAATTTTGTTTTTTAGAAAAAGTTTGAAAATATCCGCTCATATACTTCAAACTTTTAAACATCTTGCCTTTAAAAAAAATACTAAAGCAATACAAGAATTGGCTTTTTTTTTTCATTAAAAATTTTAGTTCATTAAAATAACATGATTTTTTTGAAAAGATTACATCAATCTCGCATAAAATACTCAAATATTTTGAAGATGGAATTATCAATGCATAGTATTTCTGAGCGCATAACTTCAAAAAATTAAAATGTATTAACAAGGTGCATTCTTTTAAAAATATTTTCTTTTATGTTTGAATAAAAATTAAGTTCTTCCGAAAGTTCTTTTTTTCCTTTCTGAATTTGAAACATTCGTGGTTCCTTAAAAAAAAAATCCTGTATTGTTACTGATTTCCTCTATTTTCATATATATTTACGTTATGGTGTTCATAGTGATCAACACTTTCAGAAATGCACTCTCAAAATTAACGAATTTTCTTTGTTTTTGATGAAATCACTTCCAAGAATATACCCCGAGCGAACATTTCGTCATTTTTTGGGGATGAATTTCGTCAAATGTAGCGAAATATTTCTTTTATCGTCAAATTGACAATCATTTTCGTAATTTTGACAACATTAATTTCGTCACATTAACGAAGTAAAGTCATAAAGTAAAAAAGCTAAGTTTTGAAACTAAGCTTTTAAATCTTGATATAAAATTACAAAAATCATTTCACTAAATTTTACTAACCCTCAGCACCAGTAAGTTTATACATGCAACTCCTAAAATGCACAATTGGTTTACATCATGAAATAACTAACTGTTAAGTCTGAACTCAGATTAAAATAAAAATAGCAGTAACAAAAATAAAAATTCTTACCTCCAATTTAAAATAAATGTTGCTCAAAAAAGGCAACAATAGAGCGAGTAGATTTTAAAATATACTAACACGCCCTTTTGTTGCCCATTTTGATTCTATCCATTGCGATAAACGAAGTTTTCTTAAAAATGTTGAGCTGGTAAATGCTGTATACCGAATAATCACATGAAAAGATCCAAATTATTTTTCCAGTCAATTTGATTAACTACGCAGAATCCTGGAATAATTCTTCTTCGAATGCTATAACAATAGTCAACGCTCTTCGACGAAGCATTTTCGAATTGAAACAAAATGGCACACATAATAACGTCTGGAGGAATACGATTAAATATTCGCATGTGATGTTTTTTGTCTATCCAAACGACGAGACACAGATGTCCTCTTCTCCATGCTAATGCGAATAATACAGGTCGCTTTCATAGAAGCTTAAACATGCATATTAATTCTCGATGACTTTGCGTTACTTTTGCTGCGCACTTTGATTCAGTTATGAATCATTTATGCTGCCGAAAACTCCGTCGCTTCTGCGCACGCGCCAAGTCTCTTCAGACTGTCTCTAACTCTCTCGTTCGGTATATTTCAACCACAAAACCGGGTAAATTCCGTTCTTTGTTTCTCCAACTTGGTAATTCACGGAATAGTTCCGTTTTTTCAAGGAAAAGTTCTGTTTTGAAATGAAAACGGAAATTTACTGTTAAAATCAGTAAAAATCTTCCTAAAAATTCAGGTTTTTTTTAACAGTGTACTTTGAACTTAGTTAGATAATCACTTTACAAAAATTTATTTTTTCTCTTTTTTCTCTGCTCATTTTATCATACACTGTTTTTGATTTACTAATCTTCATATTTTCCGTCAGTTTAAATTTCTCTCACCTAATATGTTGCCTTTTTGCAGCAGTTAGTGCCATTTGTATAGTTTATTTGAAGCATCTTAGTGAAAAGAGAAATGTGACTGATGTTACTGTGACTGATGTTACACATTTTAATCAAGTTTTAAATATATTAATTCAACTATTTTTAAATATTTAAGTAAAGAATATTAAAGATATCATCCAAAATGAAGAGAATATGACTTGTTGTAATCTTGGGTTTAGTTTTGTTTAAGTAAAACAAACTTTTATGCTATTTTATGACTGACGTTACACGAGAGGACTAATTTATAAAAATTATTTATAAAATAATTATAACAGTTTGAAGCTTCTTTGTTGGCGTAATCTCTTCATTCATAAACTAAATTTCAATAAAAAATAAAACTGTAGACATACCAGTTAATTTCATAAGTAAAAAAACTGATGAACTTTCAATAGCTCGAAAACAAGAAAACATGCGCACAAAATGGTGTTGTCAAAACTTACCTATAAAACTTACAAGAAATAAGTTTATAGCCTTTTTAGGGTTATTTTATAAAAATTCATTCTTTTTTACATCATATGAAATCAAAATACTATTGGTTCATTGAAATTTTTTTTCGTGTGTGATGTCTCCAGTTTTGTGGAATTGCCCACATCGGATAATACAAAAATGCATAGAATGGTATAAAAAGGGTAACACTGTATCAAAATATTATTTCAATATTAAAAAAAAACTTAGAGGTCAATTTCGCTCATTGAATTTACTACTATTATGATGGCTCTTGTTGGCTGTTGTCTTATCATGAATTTTTTCAGATTTCCCTTTATTACTCGGTGACTATGCAACTTTTGATGATTACCCATTAAAAGAAAACTTAATTTTCAGCAATTTGACGTCGAGTGACGTATTGTAGGACCAATAGTTAAGGAGATATCGTACTTCAGCAATTTGTCATTTTTTGCAAAAAATGAAAGAATTATGCTTCGATCATATTTTAGACCAAAAATAAATTCTTATATTCCATACATTTTTATGTTACAAAACAGAAAATGGGCATTTAGTTACAGTACAATTAATCAGCTTTCATTTAAGATTAAACAGATGTCTGTCGGCTTAATATTTCAGTTACAATCGTAAAAAAGCAAATATTCGAAATTTTAAAATTTTTTGAGAAAAGAGAAAAAGTTTTTTCTAATAAGAGTAGGAGGGCACTGGACATTAGAAAAATGCATAGTATGGTATAAAAAGGGTAACACTGTATTGAAATATTGTTTTCATAATAAAAAATCCTTTACAGGGTTAATTTAGCTCAGTGTATTGCTTTTTTTTTTTTTTTTGAATATACCGTATTCACTCTCTCCTCAGAAAACTTTGAATTGGAGGGCCTGACACAGTCTATCTTTTGAGGATGGTTAGCTGTGAAAACAACAACAAGCAATTTTGTCTTTCGTCGTTGTTTCCATGAACTGTTTTTATAAATTGACCTCACCGAAGACCCTACATTGCTTACTTAGTCCGCATACTTGTTTGGTGTCTGGTAAGTAGAAAAAGGAATTCGAAATCCCCTGCATTTGAACATAAATCTATCGTCCAACCTGCAGCTGCACTCTCTAGCTCTAGAGAAGTCCACTGGGGTCTTCCCACCCACTCAAGGGTTCGCTAGGTTATCCTTCCCTCTGAATTTGAAGCGAACTTTTTTACGATACTAAACCTTTACTTTTTGACACGGGATATATACACAGATCTGCGAGGAATGCAAGGAAGTTTCGAGTGTCATGTGATCTTTTTGACAGACCCACTGCAGTAAATTCTCGTTTCTTGGCATTACAGTTTACGCTACATTTTGCCGACAGAGACTCCCCCGATAAGTGAAGTGGCTCCTGCACACTTTTATTTGCAAGCTTAGCAATAGACATTCTACTAATCTGCAGTGGGAAAGCTAAGTATCTGTAGAAATGAGTGTTTGAGTCCCGGTTTGAGGCATTTGAACGCGTTTTGGATCCCATAGCAACAAGAGGGGAATGTTAGAATTATATGTTTTTTTCGAGATTTTTTTTTTTTTTTTTTTTACGGAAACCAAATAAACAAGTTTTGCACAATAAAGCTAATATAGTTTAACAGATCTCAAAAATGCAAATAAAATAAGATAAAATAAATAAACAATATAAAATAAAATAAAATAAAATTTGAAAACAAAATTGAATTTTAACATCTCGAATTCGAATTATGTTCTTCGCAATGACGAATTGCGATAGGTGTGTCTGTATGTGTGTGTGCCTTGCTAAGTGTGTGTGCATTACTATGTGTGTGTGCATTACTATGCGTGTGTGTGAATTACTATGCGTGTGTGTGCATTGCCATGTATGTGTACGTGCGTGTAAGCGTGTGTGCGTTGCAGGCACTGATTCAGAGGAGAATCAAGGGGTCAGCTGACCCCCTGGGAAAATGTGAAGAAATTCAAAATTTAAAAATTAAAATATAGCCAGTTACAGGTTACGCTCAAATTTTCCTGGAAAATTTAAAAAGGTACAAACACGCACAAAAAAGTATAACATATTATTTCAATGCATACTCCCCGTAAGTTCACACCCTTTTTCGTTGCCAAAAAGTTCCTTTGCCAATGTAAACTGCAAAAAAAGTTCCTGGAATATTTTGCTTATATGTTTTTACTTCTTTTAACATAGTTGTGCAAACTTTTAATGCAACAATGTAGTGCCTTTTTTGTTTACATTGAAACGAAACTTTTATCGACACATCAACCATAAAAGAGAGAGAGAGAGTACGTCCATGCCCGAGCCGGGATTTGAACCCCTGGACCACTCCATGCAGGTCAGACTTCTCTCTGACCTCTAGACAAGGTGGCCGGCAATATTGTGTTTAAATTTGACTAATTATCAAAGCTTTCTGAACAAGGAATTGTTTTGGGAGGTTGCAGTTACCTCCCATTAAGGTGACCATGAGGAGTAGGGTGGAGCGAAAAAAATGAATTTTTGATTTTCGTAAATGGGTACCTTTCATTTACTGTGAATGAGGATAAGTAACAATTCTGTAAAATATTTCACTTTTGCGAGGTCATCTTTAGTCTGCGCATTTGGCCTAAACTTTTGAAATTTTTGATTTTTTTTAGATTTTTCAAATTAAAAAAAAAAATATTGCAAATGATAAAACTAGTTACGGGTGGATATTAAATGGAAGAAAAAGGTTTGAAATATACAAAAAAAATTTTGAAACCATTTTAGATTATGATTTCAGTTCGTGCATTACGCTCAAAGTTCATCAAATTTCCTAAAATTTCTGATATTTTCAGCATTTTTAAACTCAGTATTTAATCTCAATATTCACTTAAAGTGTCTTCAAACCTATTTTTGTTCATTTTGTTATTACTTTGAACCCTTCAACTCTTTGCTAGCTCATGTGGAACTACCCAGGACTCACCACGAGGAGGTGACCGCACTTCTAGTCCTACACGTGAACCCTTCCTTCCAACCAATGCGAGAACGTATTTACATTTCTTAGATACGTCTTTCACAGTTAAATTGTTCCTTTGTGTCGTAAATTGATCAAATATTTCTGTCAGATATCCTCGTTTTTACACTAAACTTTTTTTTTCCTGTAATTATATACCAATTTTGAAGAGCTTGTGACCTATTTGACAGCTCTTTCAATTGATTGAGTCTTGAATGGCAGTTTAAAGAGAGCGCATTCAGAAATCATATTTAAATTCTCAGCTTCCATAGTCTTTGTAAATATTGTGCTGTTAAATTACCTGTAAAAGGTAGCTTTGTAATTTCCACATCATGGCAAGAAATCATATCGATGTATACTGACTTTTGATTTATGTATGTAATGTATGAAAATAGATTTTTGTATATTTTTATGGATCTGAAACGTTCGCACTTGTTTGCATGTTTGTTTTCTAGATTGAGCGTTTATAATACGATTTAAAACAAGTTTCTTTATATGCTCTCTCTTATGAACTAACCAGATTATTTCCCGGCGTTGCACGGGTGCTTATTAATACAACATAGCTCTAAAAATATTTGAATGAATTCTATCCACATGGGAATATAAAAACTTATTTCATGCTAAAAAGAAATTGTTGAGCCTTAAATGGATAATTCATTGTTGATCGTAATCTTTGTAGGAAAATACTCCTATTTAAATGCGTTACATTTTATCAATTTGTATGCTTAAAGTCTTATCTCTATTACTTAATCTATTCAAAATTGGAAGAAAATGGACATTTTGAGACAAAAGATTTGAACTTTGGGCTTTTTTGATTTTTTTAAAATTTCAAAACCACTGCCTATGTGAATTCTAATGCATCAGGGAACCTCTGTGCCAAGTTTGTTGAAAATCCGACGAAAATTGGATTTGTATAAGGAACAAACATACTCGTACATACATTTGATAAGAGCATATTTCTTGGGTGCAAAGTATACATTGTTTTGAATAGATGTGAATACAATTTTCTGCTTTTTTCCGAAGAGATAATCTTTATAATCTCACACATATTCATAGCTAAATAAGTAACGTCTGCACTTCATCCTAAAAGAACAAGGACACTTTTAACACGAAAGTTATGAACTCTTTTAAAAATTATAGTCTAAAGATTATGTTTGCTGTAGTCAACATCTGGCTTGGGAAAGCTTGCTTGTACTTCTGTTTCATATTTTTTTGAATATTTTTCCAGTCAAAACTACCTTGCTCATCTCATGAAGTTACTGTTGCTCAGTACTTGAATCATTTTTGTTGCCAAAATCAATCTGATCAATGACAAATTCAATAGGTTCATATTGAACTGATTTAAAAGTATAACATGTTGTTTAACTTCGTCCAACAGGCCCAAAAATTACTGGTCCACTGGTAGGTCCATCTAGCTTTTGCAAAAAATGCAGCAAATTAAGTTAATTTAAATGTAATTGGCAAATGTCCCATTACAAAGGTCTACCAAGTTTTTCTTCCAGTTTCGTATTACACCTTTGTATTTTCCTGTCTTTGTAGTGCATCCATCAAAACCAATGCAAACAATTTCCTACTCAAAGAAACAATTTATTGTTCCTGACTTGTCTAAGAAATGTAAATGTAGACTCTCATTGGTTGGAAGCAAAGGGAGCGCGGGTGGCACCCAAATTACGACCACTTCCTCGCGGTGAGTCCTGGGTAATTTCAATGAGCAAGAAAAGAGTTGAGTAGTTCCAAGAAACAACAAAATGATTAAGAAAATGTTTTGAAGGCACTTTAACTAAATATTGAGAGGAAATATTGAATTATAAAATTTCTGCTAAATATTGAAAATATCGGAAATTTCTGAAAATTTGATGAAATTCGGGCCTAATGCGCAGACTGAAATCATAATCTTAAATGGTTTAAAAAATTTTCTTGTATATTTCAAACCTTTTTCTTCCATTTAATAACCACCCGTCACTAGTTTCATCATTTGCAATATTTTTTTTAAAAAATTAAAAAATCTAAAAAAAAATCAAAAATTTCAAAACTTTAGGTCAAATGCGCAGACTAAAGATGACGTCGCAAAAGTGAAATATTTTACAGAATTGTTACTTATCCTCATTCACAGTAAATGAAAGGTACCCCTTTACGAAAATCAAAAATTCATTTTTTTCGCTCCACCCTAATGAGGAGTGGGCGCAAATTCTTCAGTTCGCCACAAGCGCTGGACCTCCTAGGTACGCTTCTGGGTAGAGCACCACGACGCGAGACGTTGGCAGAGTACCAATCTGAAAGAGGGACTCTTGAGATCCAAAAAGAAAACACATAGCAATTTGTCATAAAGTATCCAATACCATCACGTAAGAAACGGAATTATTTGAGGATAAAAGACGTCGACGCTATTAGAGACGATGTATCTCTCATTATTAACAGTATCACCGTTATTAACAGTTATTTCAGAAACGGTATTTTTAGTTACAGAAAATTTACGCACAAAAATAAATACCAAACTTAGTCACAATCCGATGTATTATGTTTCTCACTATTTATTGATTTAACTATTGCAGCAGTTGTTTCTTCACTTGACATTTGTTCTAAATAAATTTTTAGAACTAATTCACTTTTTGCACAAAATTATGAAAGGTGGCAATGAAACAATACGCATTTAAAAAAAAAAAAAAATTTGAAAAATTTCCAACACCGGTAATCCGGTATCACGTTTTAGGAAATACCGAATACCGGTACAGTCAACCCCCGTTTATCACGGTTAACCCGTCTCAGACTCTACCGCGATATCTGAATTTCCACGAAGGGAGATTCTTTATTTAGAAATCTAGTATTTTCCTTGTTAGAGTGTATAGAACATACTCATAACCTTTCAAATGTGTTTTTTTTTTGGGGGGGGGGGGCATGGTTAGAGCCTTCTATTAGGCATAGTCACCATTTAATTCATATTACTTAATATATTGCACAAAAGATGAAAAAATGAGGCAAATCAGACATACAAATTTCACATTATTATTATTGAGAAACAAACTATACACACATGTAGTTATTACACACTATTACTAGCCTATGAAAATAGCGCAACTTATTCAATTATAAAATATAATAGCAAATTAGTGACAGTATCTCTCCCTGCTGCTCTTCCGCATTTATCCTTATTAAAGGTATTAAGTACTCTTAGAAAAGCAAGTAGTTTAGCACCATATACAAATGTATTTATCCCCTACCCTAGCAATAATTTACTGATATACACTGCCTTTAGTGTTTAGCGGTAGAAATCAGATAGCGCTATTCCCTTTTCTTAGCGATTTTATAATCCCTCTTCATTCCCAACTATACTAGGAGAATGTGCGACAAAGTGAAATAGTTAAGATAACACACTTGTTTCAAAATGAACAAACTGGATATTTGTTCTGAAAATCAGTGTACATATAGAAGGAATAATTTAATTTGTTATACAGCTATCGTAGAAATCTTATTTTTCATTTTGGCAGTTATTTTGCATCTTCAGACAAAGGTGGAAATTTTTCATCTCAAAAAACCATTGTGCAAATCGAAAAATACAATATTTTTGTAATGAAACATTTTCTACTTGATGAGTTACGGTAATTTTCATCAAATGAATGCGTAAATAAACGAATGAATGAATTATTAAGAGCAAGAATCTGAGAGAGTGTCAAGCCTGTGATTCATGACGTCTCAGATTTTTTCCAAAAAATTACCAAATGTTTATTATCTTATTGAAAGACCAAATCCAGAATGTTTTGTTCTAAAGTTGAAATGTTTAGTTTTTATGGATCCCCAAAGGCGAAGGTGCTGCGTCAAAAATTAAGCGGATTTTCAAGACATGGAAGTTGCTGTGAGCCAAAACTCTTACCAGGAACTGTTGAACTGCAATTTTCTTTTTGTATATGGAATACAGAAGGTTTAAATGTTACAGAATGAATGTTAAATTTGTGGTAAGTTGTTGCCGTAAGGTCAGTGAAGGCCCTCTAAACAAGGCATTTTTGACGTTTTTCAGCATTTTTGAGGTCCAAAAACAGCTTGTACATTTCAGTTGTTACGGCAACAGTAGTGTCGTTTGAAAGACCAGTGTAAGCACTTTAAAATAATGTATAAACAACCGTGGAAAGTTTAACGAGCTTTTAGTTGCGTAAGGCCGAAATATGAAAAATGTCATATTTTACCGATATTCAAATGGTCATAACTTCCTCTGCCAACAACATATTGAAATATTTTTTTTTTTTTTTGCCAATGTCATACTCTATTCTTTGTCTTAACAGAACAGTTGAGTCCTTTGAGGCGAAATGCTTAATTTTTTTTTTACAAAAAATGCACAGGCAAAAATATATTCTTTGTAAAAAAAATTTTTAGCATTTCGCCTCAAAGGACTCAACTGTTCTGTCGAGACAAAGAATAGAGTATGACATTGGCAAAAAAAATATTTCAATATGTTGCTGGCAGAGGAAGTTATGACCGTTTGAATATCGGTAAAATATGACATTTTTCATATTTTGGCCTCACGCAACTAAAAGCACGTTGAACTTTCCACGGTTGTTTATACATTATTTTAAAGTGCTTACACTGGTCTTTCAAACGACACTACTTTTGCCGTGGCAACTGAAATGTACAAGCTGTTTTTGGACCTCAAAAATGCTGAAAAACGTCAAAAATGCCTTGTTTTGAGGGCCTTCACTGACCTTACGGCAACAACTTACCTCAAATTTAACATTCATTTTGTAAAGTTTGAACCTTAAGAAAATTGGAGTTTAACAGTTCTTGATAAGAGTTTTGACTCACAGCAACTTCTATGTCTTGAAAATCCGCTTAATTTTTGATGCCGCTCCTTCACCTTTAGAGATTCATAAAAACTAAACAACTTTACTTTAGAGCAAATTATTCCGGATTTGGTCTTTCAATAAGATAATAAACATTTGCTAAATTTTCAGAAAAATCTGATATGTCATGAATCATCTCATAATGCTAGGCGTGAGAGTTTCTCAGATTCTTGCTTTTAATGAAAAAAAAAATGAATGAATTAATTAATATATGAGAAAAAGAAATAAGTGAATAAAACAGAGAATGAATAACAAAATAAGTGAATGAATGAATAAAAAAGCGAATTAATATATAAAAGAATGAATAAGTTAACAAATAAAGAAATACGTGTACGTGATTTAATAAATAAATGCATAAGTGAACGAAATAAACTATTTCACTTCGCCCCGCGTGGACATGACAAATTGCTTTGAACATTTAAATTTAAAACATGCTTAATATAAACAAAATAAGGACTGCATTGGACATCAGTATACCTCAATCAATACCTAAAATGTTAGTTACAAAAAGTTTATCATTTTATAACAATAAGAAATATTTTTGAAAAACCACGAATATTACAAGAAAGGTATAAAATTTTGAAAATGACTTGTATAATTTTTTTCGTTGATCTTTGGAACTAGTAATTTTTTGACAGGAATAAGCTATACTGTCGTCCCCGCTTAATCGGGTAACGGATAAACGAATACCCCGCTTATACGAATGAAACATCTCGAAACCGACGCCATAGATGCAATGTTAACGATCCCCGCTTAATCGAATAATATTTCTTGGAACCGACGGTATTCGTTTAAGCGGGGCCGATACTTAGTTAAAATATTGCTGGATAGGTTGCGTTGCAAACTGCGAAAATATTTTACCATTTCACTTTGCCCCGCTATTTCACTTTGCCCCACATTCCCCTACTACTACAGACTCTCGAGAGAGCTAACCTTACTTCCAAAAAACATATTTTTTACTCTTTTGCAGGAAAGGGTAAACACGAGAGTCTAAGAAAAACTTTATTGACTATATCAGGAGGGATAAAAAAAAAAATACCGCGATAGATTGAAGCCGCGAAAGTCCAAACACGAAGTAGCGAGGGTCCACTGTAATGCGTATTTAGTTCGGTATTGCAATCACTATTCTGCCATGCTAGTCAGAAAAGTCGTACCTGCACTTTTTAACAAAATTGAGTTATTGTCACCAGGTGGTTCTATATAGCTTTATTTTACCAAAATGCAATATTTGTAGGTCATTTTAGAACGGGAAATATTTTTAAAAAAATTCTGAAAAATTGTATCCTGAATCAAATACATGGAGGCGCAAAACTTTAAACAGCAGTATCGTAGTTTAAGATCGTCTGCAGATACCACTTTTGCGTTTAGTACGGCAGTATTCATATCGAAAGCCTACCTGTAATTTGAACTCTGCACGCGTTTTACTTGAAACTTCACAAACTACTAATTTTACCACCTATATCCTTTTGCTTCTCGAAACCTTAATTTTAAGCTATCTTTAAAGAAAGAAGGGTTGGAAGGTTCTCCTCATCGGAAATGTCTAAAAACGATACGTAAGTTATCTGGTTTTAAAAGTAAGGAAAGGGGTGAGTAGGGAGAGGATTCTGGAGCCTCAGTGGTGCATTTACCGTTGTGGCAATTTTACGATTTATGCCAACAGACGCCACTAGTTTCATACCCTTGGGAAAGAAAACCTTGGAACTGTTTGCCACACTTTGAGGCCAGCTGCAGCATTCTTTCAAATCTATAAAATACTGCCTTTGAACGTTTTGGACAAATTTCCTCATCCTTTCCCATGATCTTCGTCCAGCTGCGTCTCTGGACAAGGAGATGGGGAGCTCATCCCCGGTTGTTTTCTGAGAGGGGGGGGGGCATCTAATTCGGTTGAACTGGGGAGCGGCAATGAAGTCGAGGAAAACGCTCTGATACTTAGGAGAGATCAGACATGCTTTCTGACTCTCCAGAAATCCTGTTCATATTCGAACCAAAATGTTAAAGTTTAACATTTGTTGTAAATATAGTTGCAGTATATGTGTAAAATTAAGAATGTTAAGTTTACTTCTGTCATTCAATGCTTGACCACTCAGCTTGCAACGTCAATATGCTACACAGTATTGCAACAGATGCAATTGCAGGGGGCTTACATCGCATAGCACCCTCGAAAGGATTTAAAATGTAGGGATGTATTAGAATGGAGAATATTTTACATCTCAAAGTGACCAATGAAAACGCATTGCGACGGACCCCGAACCCCCTAACCTGTGAATCTGTCACTGCGAAACAAGGTATAAAACGATGCTTTAAAGCATCTTTTCTTGTTTGGCAATGACAAATTGCTACATGTTTTCTTTTTTAACCTTAGACGTCGTGTGGCACCTGTTTCAAATTGTCAATCTGCCAAAGCCTCACGTCCCGGTGCAGCAGTTCACTCCTTCTACTTAGCCCGTTGCATGGGGCCCCTGCTGGACATGGTAGCGAAGGAGTACACACACACATACGCCTACACCCACTTACATGGCAACTCACACACGCCTACACGCACACACAAACACACCCATCGCAATTCATCATTGCGAGAAACATAATTTGAATTCGAGATCTCAAAAATCAAATTCCTTTCTCTCTCTCTCTTGCATTTATTGCATTTAAGTGAAAGACGACTATGAAGAACTGACTGATCCAGTTCGTGCTATAAAGTTCTTGGTAAGAGAATTCAATCTTAAAAAAAAATAGTAATAATAACAAAACGCCGCAAACACATTTTCTGCTGAAATGCTCTTATTGGCAAAGAAAAGTAAACAAAAGTCAAGATTTTCCTCACTTTTCTATAATGAGCAGTAAAACTACGCTGCTCAAAATATCTTCGTGCATTACAATTGGAACTTTTTTTTTTCAATTACTCATTCCATCTTGCTACCAAATAATACCCTTCAGTTCTCCGAATTCGTAAAGGATATGCGAAAATAATAAGCGGCATTAGCAAGATAGTCGAAATCTAGCTGCAGCATTCAAATTATAGGGGTTCAAAAATAATATTAAACAAAATCCCCGCCATTAGAGACGGGGCGTGTTTATGTCTGGCGCCACTCTTTTCTTGAAATCACGACTTCTAAGAGAAAAGCTAAGAAATTGGACATCTTGCAGATGGGTTGACCTCGCTGACCTCTTTGGCGGTTCCAAAGCAACCTTGCTTTTTTCCCTCCTCCGGCTGAACGCTAATGGCGTCTGTTTTCTATAGGCTGTTACGTAAAGTTTTGATTTCGGTTCAAACTAGTGCTGCGACATCGATGTCTGATTTCGGTTCAAACTAGTGCCGCGACATCGATGTCGATATTTTGGAAACATCGATGTGTTTGTAAGAACATCGATGTTTTACCATCGATGTTTGAGGGTCGATGTTTTTCCAACATCGATGTTTTAGGTTCGACGTTGTTTTCGATGTCGATGTTTAAAAAAAGCAATGAAGGCCGAAGAAAAATGCGATAAGCATTCTTATTGAAAAAGTTTCATCTATAAGCAGAAGTTTACCTCATTGGGGAAAAATTTCTATGATTATTATCGATGTTTTGCTCTCGATATTTCTGAAGCATCTATAATTTGCTCACGCCGCATTTTTTAATGCCTTTTAATGATAGTTGTTTTGCGTTCAATGTTTTTTTCTTTCTTCTTTCGATGTCCTTTTTACATTTCAGTAATAAATAGTAAAAATATGTGATAAAAAAGATTCATCTTTTCTTAACCACTAGTTGAAATATCTACTAAACTGAAAAAAAGTTTTTTTTTTAATAACTAACGATGATTCAAGGTCAATGATTTTCAAACATCGTTGTTTTGCATTTGATATATTTTTCGATGATGTTTTACGTTTCAGCACAAAAATAGTTTTACAAAAATATGCGACAAAAAAGTTACTCAGTTAATAACTGTACATTCAAATGTGAAAGCAATTTAAAAAAAAGATCGATGTTTTAAAGCATTGCTGTTTTTGTCGATGTATCAATACCATCAATGTCCTTATTTTCCAACATCGATGTCTCGAAACATCGATGTCGCACCCCTAGTTCAAACAAACGATCGAATTCATCAAACGAACGGCCTGTTTCAGGATTCAGGATCGAACCATAACGCATATTTTTTTCAAGAAGGGTGGGGGGATAAATAAATGAATTAAAAAAAATTAAAAACATAAATAAATAAAGAGTAATAATGTTAATTTATTTAACTTTCCGCAGTCAAGAATTACGAAGTTGAGTACTATGTGTTTCCAAACGTTTCATTTTGCATGAATTTCAGTTTACCATTTCAGCTTTTTTGCTCATTTTAACTATCATATCATAGCTTTGAGGTAAAAGCTTTGCTTTGCATGCCGGAGGTTATAAGTTCGATTCCCACCTGACCCTTAGGTGTTAGCTCGTCACTTTGGGTTAAAAATGTGTTCAAACAGGTCAACCTCACGAGGCAATGGCATCACATATCTTCATAGTGAAAAAAATATAAAAAAAAGGAAGCAAAAGAATAAAACAGCAAAAATCACAGAAGAAATTCAAAATTACATCAAAGGAAAAAAGCGAAACCACGGAGAAACCTCAAGATTGATTTTCTAAATTCCGCCTCGTTCGTAGTTGAAGGGCTAGGGAGATGATGGGGTTAAGTGACAAAACAGAAATTGCGAGTAATTAAAGTTTAAAGTTTTATTGCTGCATCTTTCTTTGTTTTCTGGTTTTGTCATTAGTGTGCGTATGAAATTGGTCTATTGGCATCTACTGATTCATGAACCAAGTTTTATTTGCTTACCTGTATCCATTGCTTACCATTGTACAGAGTGTTCATTTTTTAAAATGTAACTTAGCCCCTTCATCCTCCAAGCCCTTCAATTATGAATTCAAACATTCGTAATTATGAATGTTACCCGAATATCAGCTGGTTATCTTGTTTAATGGTCATAGAAGTCTGACTAAGCTGGGGAGAGTTCCTGGTTAAAATCCCGGCTCGTGTATGGATGTACTTTTTCTCTCTCTTGTCCTTGTCTTTTTTTGTATGAATGTGTTGCTGTGGTGAAAATGGTTGCTCACCCTATAAACGGGGTCCTTATGGCATGTGTGTGCTGTGGAAGTCAGACTTCGCACTAAATTACGGTACAGTTGAAAATGTGAAGCAGCGCACCCCAAATTAGCTGACACAAGACAACAACAGCAAGTCGAATATCTCTGCACTAAGTGCCTCGCGCTCTCTCACTCTCTCTCTATTATAACTAAAAAAAATGAATGCTAAGTTGGTAAGTCTGAAGTAGGGGAGAGCGCACTTATAGGGAGATTTTCTCTGTGACTCGTAATTTCCCCGACAGTAGCTGTCCGGGGATATTTTTTGACATGTTTGTATAATTATAATACTATTTATTGCTCAGGAAATGAATCTATTATTTTGGTTCAAAAGCACTAAATTACGGTACAGTTGAAAAAGTGAAGCAGCGCACTCCAAATTGCCAGCCTAGCTGACACAAGACAACAACAGCAAGTCGAATATCTCTGCACTAAGCACCTCGCGCGCTCTCACTCTCTCTCTCTATTTTAACTTTAAAAAAAAATGAATGCTAAGTTGGTAAATCTGAAGTAGGGGAGAGCGCACTTATAGGGAGCTTTTCTCTGTGACTCGTGATTTCCCAGACAGTAACTGTCCGGGGATATTTTTTCACATGTTTGTCTAATTACAATACTATTTATTGCTCAGGAAATGAATCAATTATTTTGGTTCTAAAGAGAGCCAGTTGAAATTTGTGTTTTTCTGAATTATCATGACAGTGGACAAGCCCCGTGCAGTATTGCTAAGCAGTAGACTGTCGCCAGGGGACTGTGTATTCTCACGTAATTGCGTAATATTTTCAAAGTATTTAGCACATAATTAGTCACGAAACTACCGATAAATTTGGACACAAATCATGGAAATAATAAATTATCTATGTTTGATAATTAAACTAATTAACATTAATAAAATCACTTGCCAGAGGATTGTTTTCGCAACGACCAAGATGCATACTTCCATCACAAATGTGGTTCTAAAACTAAACTAAGTAGCGTTACAACACCGTTCTCAGCAATTTCGGCAACTTCATACTGATTGCGCTTCACTTCATGTCAAAAACATGTCGTAACAGATTTTTTCACACAAAATTGAGTTTTAGAAATATGTAACTTGATCTCGTTTCATAAAAAAATAATTGCATTGTTCTAGTTTTTGGTATTTATTGCCAAATTTATTCATAAATTTGCCCAATGAAGTTCCAACTGTACCGAATGATAAAATACAAGCATGCACATTGTACACATGTCGCAAGTGCGCAACATTTAGTGAGAACCCCCCCCCCCTCCCCTCCATTAGGCATCTTTTAAAAACAATTTTAAAAACTAAAAAGAACAAATAATCTCAATGTTGCAATATTGTCTTCAAACTGCCAAATCGTCAGAAAAATGTGCCCAGTGCGGAAATTATTGGGGGGGTCATTGTGACCTCCCGTGACCTCCCATCGGGGCGCTCCTGAGTATAGGAATGGAACAGCTAGGGGACAGTTTTTAGGACTTCGATAATTTCTAGGAAAAAAAATGTTATCGCTCCAAAGACAATTATGCTGTGAAATTTTAGTGCTTTATTTGAATTAAGAGAGAAAATTACTTTATTACGTTTTATTATTTTTTAATACTTGGTCTGGAGAGCCAGTTACGAGTTTACGAGAGAGAAACGCGCATATATCAAAAGTCACAATAGTTATCTTTTTCTGATTTACTCAATTATTATATGTTGCAAGCATTATTACGCGTAAATTAAACACATAAAGCATTTTATTAATGCGTAAACTTGCAATTATTACTTTGCTCGTGTTATGATTTGTATTTATTTATGCGTAAACTTGTAATTATTGCTTCGCTCGTGTTATGATTTGTATTTATTTTGGTTAATTGTGAATGCGTTTTGCTTATTACAATAAGTTTAGTAGGGGAAGACCGCCTATATTGGACCCCCTAAGAACAGGAGGCCTGTGTCGCTCAATGTGAAGCAAAACAAAAATACAAAATAGGGCATCGTAAGCTAAATTTAATCAGGAACCGCCCTAGGAGTTTATATTTTCTGAAAATATGAAAGTTATTTTTTAAAAAATTATTTTATAAAAAGTTGTAAAAGTCCAATTTAGGAACATGTGCGCCTATATTGAACCATCCGCTTCCTAAATTGGACCGTACCAGGAAATCATAGAATAATTTAAATTTGAACTACGCAGTTTTTTACCAGGATTTGCAATAGAACTTATTTTGCTTCGGCCTCTCTTAGGCAGTGTTGATAAACTCACCGATGGCATTTCATTCACTTAATCATGTTTTCACTTCATCTCCATGGCAAATATTGCAATAACAATGGTTTTGTACAGTTTCTTGCTTCTTCTTGTGTGACTTTTTCTGTTCTATGCTTCTTTCATACGGCGTTAGAATGATTGCTGAGATAGCCTTTCTTTTGGTTCCATTTTTTTGAGCAAAGGTGATATGTGAGCTGGTTTTACAAAATCATAGTTAGAGTTGACAATCATGTTTTGATCCTCTGATTCTGCTAAACATGTACTAATTGAAGTCGTAGCTAGTTGTTGTACATGGTGTACAACTTACACCGAACATGTAACCTGTTCACTTTGAGTTATTTTATCTCTACTACTTACCTCTAACTCTATTCCAGCCAAGTCAATGTCATTAAACACATGTCAATTAACAGGCCAAACTCCTGTTCTTTAGAATCACCTCACTGCATTTGCCATGGCTTTGATTGCGGTTTGACCATAAGAGCTATCAAACAGTTCTCCTATGCGATATTGGGTAATGGATCTCAATGGATGTTCTCGCATCCATGTATGACATGCTCGATTAAATAAAGATCACATCAACGTGCATGATGTGCTTAAAGAGAAAGCATTATTATATCGTTCTCGTTAGCCAAGTTTATTGATCAATGTTCTTTATGTAAGTGCTGTGCCTATTCATTAATAGAAAGACAATCCTTTTACATTGCTTGGCCTAACGGTTTTAATGAAATGTTGTATCAGGGTGTGGATTATCGTTTATGATCCAACCTTTTTTTCAAAGAGCATATTGCACACCAGGGTATATTTTTATGATAATATCATACATGGAACGTAATCGTTTGAAAATAAACATGGGAAGGGGGGCTAGCAATTCCGTTGCACTTATGCAGCAAATAGCCAGAGTGTTTCTACCACGTTCACCACTCATTACTGCTCCAACCTAGTGTTTACCTTTATACGGCAATATATTTTGGGGCTCTTGGACAGTGAAAAGACCAGCTTCATCTACATTGAACATTTTAGTAGCATATAAATTGATTCTTTTTAAAATCTTTTCGATTATACCGAAGAATTTCATATTTTTCTCTCGGTAAACCAGCACAAATTTTATTTCAGTTAATAACTATATTTCTGAAACGGCAGCTTAACGGATGAAGAGAAAAAACAACATACATTTTAAGAAGTTGCAGCTTCTAGAAAATGTTTGTTTGTTTGTTTGTTTCAAATGGGGCTGCGTTTAGCTTCATGCCATTTGCAGACCTAGTGCATTCCCCAAAGCGGCATCCACTCTTTCATGCGGCACCACCATCGGTGGGATACCATTGCCACAAGTATTTTTGACGCCCAGTTTCCCCACTAGATGGAGGCACCTGGGCTCTATTTGATGCGAAACTGCACTAGGAATTTAATTTTGCCACGAGATACTATAAGCCAAACAAGTACTCGATGGATCTTTTACATGCCGCATAATCATACGAAATGAGTGCTGTCGATTTTCTGCATCATGAAAATCCACCGACTGGAGCCGGGTTCGAGCCCGCGCTTTTTGGGCGTAAGAGGCCAGCGTCTTAACCAGCTTATAGAAAATGTGCTTGATGAAAAAGTTTAAATGAATATCGTGAATAAGTGTTAAAGTATCTTTAAAATATTTTTAACTACGCTATTAAATCAGATGAGTCACTTATTTTACGTTACGATTAATAAAAAGTCTTGTTTAAAATCATATTCTTAAATTGGACCACCGGTCCAATATAGGAAATTTTTTTCGGTCCAATAAAGGAAAACACGCCATTTTTTATTCTTCAGCTTATTTCTCTGTCAAAAATAATCACAATCGCGCATGTTAATACATGGATGTAATCCTTATTAAACACAGATCATCATGGTATAATAGCAGTTTACCTCAGTTTGCAAGCTTTAGTACTATCTTACTAGATACAAGTTCGCGAAATAAGATCATACACGTTTTCAACATAAATCATGATGTAACTCACGCTACGCAGTTCGAAGACTGGTAAAACTTCATACACATTGATTTTATTCCTAAAACTTTATATTTCTACCGTTAAAGTGTAGCATAGATCTCTGTACTAGATTTTAAGCCCGAGGTCCAATTTAAGCAGTGGTCCAATATAGGCGGTCTTCCCCTAATGTTACCTCAAGTGCGGTATTTAACGTCATAGAGTGAGGCGGGGCATTGCCTGACTCTCAAGGTAATATCTTCCAAAGCTGCATTTCTTTTTTCTTTTGCAACAAAAAACTTAATCCGTAGTTTTTAGTCATGATTGATTTTACACAGCATCTAGATCTACATTTAGAGAGGCAGGAGGTATTCTCTTTTACTTTTTGTTAACACATAGAGAGAATTTTGAAAAAAAAAAAAAAAAAATCTTCTTAGGTAGGCGTGATACCCCGACTTACCCCAGAAATATAAATTCTTCACTCTCTGTCTCTCTCAGTTTTAAAACCCCCCAGTTGTTCATTAATAATAATTTTCAGAGGGATGTATTCTCAGAAATGAGATGTGAATCTTCTTTTTGAAAAACAAGATGTGGCTCTCTCCCCAGGTTATTAAGGACTTTTTTTTCCCTAAACCTACGCCAGCTGTTCAAGAAATCCGAGGCATTGTGTTTTCTCTAGAAAATTGGGGAACTTCCTAAATCACATTTTCTATCGTACATTTCAGACATCTCTAGGAAAATAACCAGTGTGAATCATAAGAATCCTTGAGGGGAAATATGTTTAACAATAGAAATAATAACGCACCGATTTCAGAAATTTTTGCTGGAAGAGAATATGCTCATTTGGGTAGAGAAGCTATTACAGAGGGATATCTTTCTGGAAGGGAAGTTAGTATTAAATTAATTAGAGAGAATTCTGTCCCATTATTCATCAGTTTTGGCGTTTGAAGAAGTGGTCGTTCTAAAAAGGCAGCCGGTTGGGAAAATAATGATGCCCCACACACACATATAATAAGCATCTCTACATCCGTCTTCTTTTCCACAGAAGCTGGTTTTTGATCCTTTGCTAGCTTTTACAGTGCTTGAGTTTTTCTTTACCATATCTTCAAATTAACGGTTAATATGTTCTCCGAATTCATCTTCACATGAACTGAGTTCCAAATAGTGTTGTATATTTTTTGAATTACTGCATACTCTCGATTATCCTCGAGTTGGATTAATCGCGGGGCGGATTACCCACGAATGTTTCGAGGAAAAATAATTTTTAGGGAAATTATATTTGTGTTGTTTTTGCTTAATATTTCTTACAGAAGAGTGTGGTGTACTTTATCGAATAAATTGCTTTACCTCGGTGTTAGCACGAGTTATTCCTTTATAGATTTCATGTGCTTCAGAACTTAAAATGCAAATCATTTATAATCGTGTACCTATCTTCACGGTTTATACCACGTTTTATGTGCAATAGAATTGAAGGGTTTGGGAGATGATGGGTTTAAATGACAAAACGGAAATTGTGAGTAATTAATATTTATTGTTGTAGTTATTGAAGCTTTTTTGTTTTCTAGTTTTGTCATTAGTGTGCGTATGAAATTGATCTATTGAACATCTACTGTTTGATATACCAAGTTTTATTTGCTTACTTGTATTCATTGCTAACCACTGTTAAGAGTGTGCATTTTTTGAAATGTAACATAGCCAATTCATCCTCATGCCCTTCAATTATTGTTAAGCAAAAGACAATTTTAATTTCTTTACCTCTTATTTTTCGATTTTTTTCGTTATCGGCAATGCCCGTGCCACCCAATTCCGTAAATAATCGGGAGTGTACTGTGCTTGTAAGAGCAAAAGTGTATTAGTATATTTTCAGTGATCGTCTCTAAAAAAAAAATCGAAAATACGCAATATATTTTTTATTGTTCATAAATTTGAGAAATTCTTGGAGTTTCAACGATACCCTCTCCCCCGCTTGATTTATCAGTTGACTCAAGAGGCCCGGCCTCATAGTTTCACTGCCCTTCAAAAAGTATTGAAATTATACCAAAATATGTGCTTACCGTTATCAGATCGTCTATTTTAAGTTTTTTGTGGTTGATGTTCCTCGATCAGGTTTTGTCCTTTTATTTGTCATTACCTATTCGGTGTATATAAAGGGGGAGGGTGATTTGGATACGGCAATCAGAAGAAAAATCGCACAGTCTTGAAAAGTTGGAAGTAATCAATTATACCTTTCTTCACCACAGATGACGACATCGAAGAAAGGTCAGTTTAGAAGTTCAAAGGGTGTAACGAAAAGAACTTATTCTTAATCCAATCGTAATAGTAGAGCGGAAAGTCTATTCCTGCTGTTACACCCCCTTCAGAACTTCGAGAGGTTATAGTTCATTCCTTTTACTGTTCGAACCCACTCCAGCAACCTTGATACTTTTTGCAAATAATAAGTTAGGATTTCTTTTAGAAAAAACCCCGCCGATACGTAATCAGCGTATTTTTGTTCCTCATCAGGTTCATGGTCAACCCATATAATTTCATAAAAGTTTTCGGTAAGATGCGAAAAGTAATTTTTATTTTTTCTGCGTTATTAGCTAAGGATTTCGCAGAGATATAGGCGGCTGGTGCACCAAAAAAAAAGGTGAGGGGGGGAATCAAAAGAAACGTATGTGTTGGGGGGGGGGGGGTGGCTAGGAGGCAGCACCTTTGAAGCTTTCTTAAAATTTTGTTACATCATTGGATTTTAGCACTAATGATTAAATGATCAATTAAAAAAATGCGAAAGATGGCCTCAAAAATTAAAACGATGGCCACCGTAGGCCTGCTTTCGATTCTTATGAGTCCAATCTTATGTTATGCTGTGTTCATTCTCATGAAAAAGTACATTTTTTTGGAATTTGCAGCTTTTACTTTCATTAAATAAATTAATCCACTGAGTAAAAAAGAATTTCAATCGATCACTAATTGTGTACTCTAAAAAAGTGGTAATTAAAATTGGTCCTAAAATCAACTTATGACGTTCCAATGACGAATAGCCGATTCGGGAGGTGAGTACAAGTGTTTTTAATGATTCTTGTCTCATTATAGATGATCTTAATTACATTGCTTAAACTAGGTGATTGCTTTACCATGATCCTGAGAACACTAATTATGAAGAAATTTTAAATTTCACTAGTGAATATATAAACTGTTATTTCAAAAAAGACTCATTTTCCGAACTTAACAATCAGGATAAAATAATCTTCATATATTTTTAGATTTGTTAGTATTGCTTACTCTTATTCGTTTTTGAGCTCCAATCTCATGTATCTGTGACACATGGAGGCTTATAATATCAAATAAAGTGCTTTTGTAATAATAAAAAGAAGAAAGAAAAACAAATCTTGTATAATTTGTAAAACATTAGATATGATACATCTATAATGAGATCCAAAAACTTAAAGAAACTTTTGTTTAAAATTAATGAAAAACTACCCTGCTAAGTGGGGAAGTGCAACTAGGAGAAGAAGTACTTAAAACAGATTATAAAACTTCTGCTTGTGGTTTATTTAACAAATTACATACTTGAAAACATTAATGAATGAAATGAAAATGAAGCCCAAAAATTTGGTGAGTGTTAAACAGAGTACCAACCTTAAAAATGTGATCTTTGAAAAAATGAGTATGCCACTTATCCCCAACTCACACTATATTTTATTGAGCTGGCCACCTCGTCTACACTCTTAAAACTGTGCCTCTGAAATAAGAGGCACATTTTGAATTTTTGTGCCTCTGAAAATCAAGCGGCACATTTAAAATGAAAGGCACCGTTTGTGCCTCGGAAATTAGAAGGCACATACCGTGCCTTTGATTTTAGATTTCAGTGCCTTATATTTGAGGACGTTTGTGCCTCTGATTTTAGATTTCAGTGCCTTACATTTACAAGGATTTGTGCCTCTTACAGGTTTATAATAATAATAATGGCTTATTAGGGGAATTTCAACGTCAACTTCTTAATTTTTTACCCCAGTACTTGCATGTTTTAAACTTTTTTTTAGGTTTTAATTCGTCATGACACATTAATTAGATATATCAAAACAAAATGTTTCCCAAAGAATATAAAAATCTTGTGCATAATACTTTATTTCATTTTCTGATTTCATTGTTGTATAAGCTCTTATTTTCGCTAATCTTGTCAACAGAACTGAAAATTGGACAAGATAAGAAAAAAAAAATGCTATTAAGCTTCAGTTTTTGCCATTGTACGACATAGCAAAAATAAGTACTTCATAACAAATTGTCAGTTTGATCCTGAAACAAATGTAGTCTTACATGATTGAATTTATTCAATTTTAATTAAAAGGTAACTTTTTGAAAGACAATATTGAGAATAGGAACAAAACAAGGTATTTAAACTATTTTTAGTTTTAGTTGCTTTAGTATAACATTTATTAAATGTAATAAATGGAAATGCTATAAAATATAGAGTGATTTTAACCTTTTATGCAAAATAGTATCTTTTTAGGGAGAACAAACACTTGATGTTTTATAATGCTGTAGTTTCAAATTTAGTTATTACGTACAGGATAATAACCGATCATTCCATGCAATCTCAATAAAAATTGCAAGATTCCTTAAATCACATCTAAACACATTTAAACTTCTGTTACAATTCAAAAACATCATGACAGTTTTTATAACTACGAACATGTCATACGGATCCAAAAAATGATTTAAATTGATCACTGAGTACTCGGCCTGCTAAAGAAAAAATGTTTGATGAAAAAAATTCACTAAAAGTTGTATTTTTGTGTAATAAAATCTCATTAAAAGATAACAAGTTCAGTAAATTTAAAGTCAACTAAATCTCGTGATAAAGTATTTTATTATAATAAAGGTCACATGAAAATTGACTAAGTTAAAATTTATTAAATTTAGTAAATAAATGCTGCGATACAGAAAATTAGTGAATTTAAACTTTAATGCACAGAGGCAAGGTTTCTTTTATAAATATTTAGTTTTGAATCTGCAATTTCTACGAGAATAGTCTTTTTTTACTTATTTTTGCCGAAAAAAATCCTATTATATTTTAACAAGTTCAAAAAATTTATATTCAACTGAATCTTGTGAGAATTTATCAGATGCGTATTTGACGTGAGGCCGCCCTGGGCTTTTGAAACTGGCCGCCCCCCCCCCCTTGAGGTGTTGAATTTCAAAGTTGTTAAAAAAAAAAAAACTTTTTTATTTACTTGACATAAAATGTATTTTCAAGGTAAACCGTGCAAATCCCGGCCACACAGCTAGTTAAACATGAAATTGGTTGGTTGTTAACAATCAGCCAATTGGTAAAAATTCGTCTTTTGGGAATTTCAACTTTTAATACTACAAATCTGCTCTTACATTATTATAAATCAACAACGAGGGAAACGAGAATATTTTGTTGGATCAATGTTAAGTCTATGGAACAGAATTCGTTTTAACGAGCAAGACCTGGTTTTAACGAACAATTTTTTTTTTCTGTCTTGCAGTCTTTTTTTCTCATCTTTCTAGTCTTATTCCTGTCTTATCTTCTTTTCTTTTTTTTCCCCCTGCGGTTCAATACTTCCGATGAAAAATTCCACCAGCATTCCAGCGTTATTAAATAAAGAACAGTACTTAATTCAATTAACTAATGTAATTCTCGCTGCCGATCAGCCCTGCTGTCTAAAAAAAAAAGGGTCTTTACTTTGCATAGAAAAAGTGCCATCCCCCCAATCGTGCCGCCCTGGGCTATAGCCCACTAAGCCCATACGTAAATACGGCACTGGAATTTATACTTTATCATGATGAAGTACTACGAAATATTATCAAATTGAGTTAAAATTAATTTTTAACTTTAAAAAAAAATGCTAAATCATAACTTATTATTTTTTAAAAAATCCTACTATATTTTAAAAAGTAGTACAATAAATTTAAAGTCAACCGAATCTTGTGAGACAATATTTATCATAATAAAGCCCATGCAACTAAAAAATAATTACTTCTTTTGTCAATGGAGCTTTTTGCCGGAACAACAAACAGTATCAAATATCTAACATATTAAACCATTATGGCAAATGAGACTAAGATTTTAATTAAAATAACGCTGATAAATCATAATAGAAATAAATTGGACGAGCTATTTTACATACCTGTCGTAGCACAAAATGTCAACATACAGCACAAAAAAGATCAGCAAAGGAGTATGTAGATTTTAAAAATACACTAACACACTCTTTTGCTGCCCATTTTGTTATCGATGTTTCCATAGGAAGACGTTTGAAACAGCAGTTTATGCCTCGGCAATCAATAATGCATAATGGATGGACAGATAAATAAAATCTTCTTCTGATAGTAAGTGTTCAGAGCAAACCATATTATGCTTATTCTGCACAAAATGCACCCGACTGACTTTTCATTTGCCGTTGCTTCAAACAATGAATCTTGCAAAGGAAAGGCATGGAACGATCAAATTTCTACACTACAACTTGATTTTCGTTCCCTATTCTTACATCCGCATCAAACAACAATGCAATATATAAAACTATTTCTCTCAAACTAATAATATTGCTTGAAAACGACGAAAAAATACATTTAATCCTGAATTTTTGCGATAACGAACTTTCCGCCATCTCCAGCATTGAAAATAAACATACGGGCCACGTGATCAGCTATAACCTCAAACCCAAAGCGTGAATAGACGATGTGCCGCTTAAAACTTGCGAAGTGGGAATTTAAAAGGCACGGCCGATTCAGTGTGCCTTTAAAAAGTTTTGCTTCCTGTCCGTGCCGTTCATCTCGTTGTGCTTTGTATGTATCAACGGCACCTAACGTTTTGTGCCTCTGATATGTAAGTAATTTAAGGCACAATTCTCTTGTGCCTTACATATAAGCGGCACACTTTTAAGAGTGTAGTGGTCAGCGACGTCTGACCGTGATGCGGTGGCCCCGGGTTCGAGTCCCGGCTGAGGCATGGGCGTACTTTCTCTCTCTCATGTCATTGTCCTTTCTGTGTGTGTGAAAGTGAGTTATGAATGAATGGCCTACCCTATAAACGGGTCCTTATGGCATGTGTGTTGAGCATAAAATCGGTCTTCCACCTAAAAATGGTGCTCTTAAAAACGGAAGCCGTGTCCTTACCCCATCCTTCATGGACTTGGTCTAGCTCTGCTGACCAACGGGGGCATGTAACAACAACAACAACAACATATTTTATTGAAATGTCATTGAATTTGGTTTCATAGGGGCACTCATGTCCATAAATTAAGGATTATACAAGTTCAGCCAAAAAAAGAGTCAGAAGCAAAACAAATATCACTTATTTGTAAAGCCTATTTATTAAACAAGCAAAAAGGATGCTACATGTTTGATATTATCAGGTAAAATTGCGATTTTTACTCTCTAGAGCAAATTGTCAAAAACATCATTTTCACAAAAATCAATGTTACGTGGTTATTATGAAAACTAATACATAGTGTGTCTTCCAAACGACGAAATACAGTCTGTGCAACGCCTAGGCATGCTCAGAATCAAGTTATCAATCTGTACTTGGAGGATATTACAATACTCAGTAATCAATGCTCTCTGAAGCTCCGATAGATATGTGGGAGGTGGTTGACAGGCTGCAACTCGTTGTCCAAGCATATCCCACACGTGCTCCATTGGATTCAAGTCTATTGAGAATGCTTGCCAGACCATACGGGTGATATCATACGATTCAAGGCGTTCGTTCACGATGTTCGCAAGGTGCGGACGGGCGTCAATATCCATAAACACAAATTTTGCGCCCATGGTGCCCCGAAATAAGCATACATGTTGATTCCGAATGACGTCCCGATAGATTTGGCCTGTCATGGTTCCAGCTTGAACATGCAGCTGTGTCCTAGAACCCAGGATAATTCCTCCCCATACGAGCAATCCTGTACCACCATACCAGTGTCGTTTAACGATGTTTTTTTGATAGCAACGGGTACCTGGCTCTCTCCAAAGAAAAATCCGCTTAGAATCAGATTACAAACTGAAGCTAAACTCGCCAGAAAAACATCACACAGGCCCACTGTTGCGGTTGCGGTGTCCGTAATGCATACTCTCTACTCCAGGTTAAGCGAAGGCCATAGTGACTTACAGTAAGTGGGACACACATGACATTCCTACCGGCATACAGTTCAATCTGCCCTAACCGTTTGTAGACTGTCTGCCTTGAAACTGTCGTCCCAGTAGCTGAAAAGATCTGACGAGATAAGTCTGATGCTGTGCTCCGTCTGCTTCTTTTGGCAGAAATGCCAAATATCGGTCTTCATTCGTCGTCACCTCTGTTGTAACGTCTACTCACGTTACCATCGTCTTGGAAGCGTGGCTAAAGCCTGGAGATGACACTATGGGCGATTTCAAGTTCCTCAGAAACTTCCTGCTGAGTGCACCCACATTCCAGGCGGCCGATAATTCTACCACGTAAAAAGTCATCAAAATGCTTTCTTTCAGTCATTATTACGCGGCCAGAGCATCTAAAGGCTTGTAAAAAGCTTTTAAGGTTACTGCGGAAGTTGGAATTATCACCAAATTAAGGTACAGTGAATAGTGAAGCAGCGCACCCCAAATTGTCGGCTTAGCTGACACAATTAATTCATAAAATTGCTTTTTCTTTGATCTGAAATTTTGCACGTTTTTTCCCCTGTATTTAAGTCTGATTGTGCTACATTTGTGTCACTTGACCTAAAATTGAAGGGCTTGGGAGATGAAGGGGTTATGTGACAAAATAGAAATTGTGAGAAAATAAAGTTCTAAGTTTTGTTGTTGCAGCTTTTTTGTTTTCTGGTTTTTTCCTTAGTATGCGTATGAAATTGGACTAATGACATATGCTTTTTGATGTACCAGGTTTTATTTGCCTACATGTATCCATTGCTTACTATTGTCCAGAAAGCTCACTTTTTTAAAATGTAACATAACCCTCTCATCCTCCAGGCCCTTCAATTTATTTATGAGGTGGACCGTGCAGCCAGGGCTGTGGAGTCGGAGTCGAAGAGTCGGAGTCGGACGGATTTTGGACCAAAGGAGTCGGAGGCGGAGTCACTGAAAAACATATCGACTCCGACTCTGACTCCAACCACCTCCGATTTGGGGGAAATTTCATTGAGGTGAAAACAAGTCTTTGTAACTAACATATACAAATTTTCAGCTTCCAATATCTGAATCCTAAGTATCTAGGATCCCTAAAGAAATGGCTTCAAAATGGCACGTCTGCTTCGTAAAACGAATTGCTAGGTTAAGGCTTACGTTGCAAAAAAATTTACAACACTCTAGGTCTGAAACGTTAATATTTTAAAGTGCAGTTGCTAATACGGTCAAGCATTTTTGTGAATTTCAGCTCATTAGCTTCTGTGTAGCATGCATGCGTCCTGTTGGTAAAATGCGGTGAAAGTTTTTCTTCCTAGATTTTAAGGTGACATAAAATCTAAACAAACATAATGCAAAAGCTCGTACTTAGTAATATTTTGGCAAAGTAGCGGAATGTGGGGCATAGTGAAATGGTAAAATATTTTCATAGTTTGCAGCATCACCAATCTAGCAATAGTTAACTAAGTTACTAGACATATAATTCATTCCTGTCAACAAAAAAATCGCCCCAAGGATCAACGAAAAAAAATGTACATGTCATTTTCAAAATTTGATACCTTTATTGTAATATTCATGATTTTTCAAAAATATTTCTTGTTATTATAAAATTATAAAATTTTGCATTTAATATTTAAACTATTAATTGAGATCTACTGATGTCCAGTGAAGTCCTTATTTTGTGTATATTCGGCATTTTTTGAATTAAAAGTTCAATGTAATTTGTCGATTGCGCGCGGGGCAAAGTGAAATATAGTTCATTTTGTTTACTTATTCATTCATTTATTAAATCACATACGTATTTCTTCATTTATTAATTTATTTGCACTCTTTTACTTAATTATTTACTTATTTCGTCATTAATTAACTCATTTTCTTATTCGTTCTCTATTTTATTTACTCATTTATTTTTTCTCACATATTAATTTATTCATTTATTCGTATATTTACTTTTTCGTTAATTTTTCATTAATATTTTTTTTCTCTTATTTACGCATTTATTTGATGTAAATTACTATTAATAGTCAAATAGAAAATTTTCATAACAAAAATATTTAGTTTTTCACTTTGCCTCATGATTTTTTGAGGTAAAAATTTTCCACATTTTTTTGAAAGTACAAATTAACTGCCAAAGATGAAAAATGAAGGGTCAGGGGGAAAAACCACGGTAGTCCACTTTTTGTTGAATTTAAACTGATGTTACCACCTGTTAGAAAAATAAGTGTAATTTCGTTTAGTATATGCAATACTCGTGAAAAAACACTGTAGTCAATGTATTATTGTCATTTTAGAACAAGTATACTGGGGAAGTTTATGAGTTCGTAAAGTTTAAATTTCGTTTTTCTCAAAATGAATCAAATGTGACTACCGTGGTTTTTCCCCCTGACCCTTCAAATATTATTTCAACGAAAGTTGTAAAAACATTGTTCCTTCTCTATATACAACAATTTTTAGAAGAAATTTCCCATTCGTTCCTTTTTAAGCAGGTAAGTAAACTTAGCTGTTTAACTTTGCCTCACATTCCTCTACTTGTTAAGAACGGGTTACAGTTGCAGAGCTTCAATATTGATTTTGTAAAATATTTTGTCATCCAAAGTGGATGTTACACTCATATCCGTAAAGGATAATGCAAGTTCAGTCAAATAAAGAGTCAGAAGCAAAACAAATGCCACTTATTTGTAAAGCCTATTTATTAAACAAAAGATAAATAGCAAAAACGATGCTACATGTTTGATATTATCAAGTAAAATTGCGATTTTTACTCCCTGGAGCAAATTGCAAAAAAAATAATTTTCACAAAAATCAATGATACGCAATTATGAAAGCTAATATATAGTGTGTCTTCCAAACGACGAAATACAGTCTGCAACCACTGGGCATGTTCAGAATCAAGTTAGCAATCTGTACTTGGGGAATATTATACTACTCAACAATCAATGCTCTCTGAAGCTCCGATAGAAATATAGGAGGTGATTGATGGGCTGCAACTTGCCGGCCAAGCATATCCTACACGTGCTATATTGAATTCAAGTCTGGTGAGAATGCTGGCCAGTCCATACGGGTGATATCCTCCGATTCAAGGCGTTCGTTCACGGTGTTCGCACGGTGCGGACGAGCGTTATCATCCTATAAACACAAATTCCGCGCTCATGGCGACCCGAAATAAACTTACATGTTAATCCAGAATGACGTCCCGACAGCTTTGGCCTGCCATGGTTCCAGTTTGAACATGCAGCTGTGTCCTGAAACTCAGAATAATTCCTCCCCAAAGGAGCAATCCTGCACCACCCTAACTGTGTCGTTCAACGATGTTTTCTTGGTGATAACGGGTACCTGACTCTCTCCAAAGGAAAATCAGCTTAGAATCTGATTGCAAACTGAACCTAAACTCGCCAGAAAACATCACACAGGCCCACTGTTGCGGTGTCCATAATGCATGCTCTCTACTCCAGGTTAAGCGAAGGCGACAGTGACTTACAGTAAGTGGGACACACCTGACATTCCTACCGACATACAGTTCAATCTGCCCTTACCGTTTGTAGACTGTCTGCCTTGAAACTGTCGTCCCAGTAGCTAAAGAGAGCTGACGAGATAGGTATGATGCTGTGATCCGTCAGCTTCTTTTGGCAAAAATTGCCAAACATTGGTCGTCATTCGGTGTTGTCACTCGAGGACGACCTCTGCTGTAACGTCTACTCACGTTACTATCGTCTTGGAAGCGTTGCCAAAGCCTGGAGATGACACTCCGGGTGATTCCAAGTTCCTCAGAAACCCCTTATCAGCACTCAGCACCTGCTGAGTGCGCTCACATTCCAGGCGGCCGATAATTTTACCGCTTAAAAAGTCATCAGAATGCTTCCTTTCAGTCATTACTACGCTGCCAGAGCACTTAAAAGCTTGTAATAAAATATAAAAAAAACTTTTTAAATTTAAAGACTATTTCTGTCCGCTCATTCGCACTAAAAAGTATGAAATAAACTCAGTATTCAATATAGTATTCAATATATAATCACTATATTGAATACTGAGTTTATTTCATACTTTTTGGTGCGAATGAGCGGACAGAAATAGTCTTTAAATTTAAAAAGTTTTTTTTATATTTTATTTCAAAGTTTTTTCGTTTTAAAATTTATTTAGAATTGCGTGAAGACAAACGCGATAAACATAATTCACCTAGAAAATAACAAACGCCGTTAAAAATGCTATTCGCGAACACTTTATTTTTTATTCATGAGAATATTTCGTTTCCAATTTTGTTAATTTATCAACTTACTTTGAGTCAAACGCCATCAAGCGTAATGTTCAATTTGAAGAGCTACCAATGCATTTTCTACAGCCCTTAGCCTTTTTTAATAAGTCACTTAAGCAAATTTTTGAACTTGACTAATATGTTGATTGTGAGATAATCTCATTCGTTTCATTTCTTCTTTTGCTTTAATATTGCAAGGTTTATCTCCAACAATTTCAGTTGGATTTAAAGCTTCCAGTCGTAGTCCTGCCAATGATTGTACTCAACTCAAAACCACGTAGGCCAAACCTTTACAGTTCCACATATTTGAAAGATAAGCCTTTAAAAAAATACAGCAGAGTGAGGGAACGCACTGTGCCGCTCGCTCCACTATAAGGGCCCTGCTCCACATTGACGTAAAGCAGAAAAATAAAGCAGAAACGCAAAATGGATTACCTAGCCCCCCCCCCCCCGCTCCTATGGAAAGTACCCGGATTTTCGGTTTCTGCCTTCGGTTTCGGTCGCGTTTTACGCTGATGTGGAGCAGGGCCCTAAAGCGGAAGTATTTTAAAATTCACGCGGCTGAATTTAACTCTGCAACTGGAAGCAAAAGGTGAAAACCATGACAGAAGCAAGTACAGAAAAAGTCTTTTATTAATAATAAAAAACGTGCGAACCCTTTTACTTCATTGCCAGCATTCCTTATATATCACTATCTTTCACTCTCGTCATTGTGACGCACAATTGGCATCATCATGCTGCTTCCTGTAATTTGCATATTATTCGTGAAGATGTGTGTAACAATTTTACGGTTGCTTTATTCATTTTCTGGTGATTCTGAATTATCCTTAATTAATGGACATGAGTGTAAAATCCTTCACGGGAAAAATAGCCGTTTTTCAACTCGTTATAGATGAAGTTGGAACAATTTTTTCGTCAGTACCATCAGAAAGAACTTTTCTGTATTTTCTCTATCAAAATAGGTTTCTTTTTGATCGTGTTCTTTTCATGCATAGTTTTTGTTGTATTTACAATAAAATTTTGATAGAATGTATATAACTTTGAAATGACGGAGCTGTTTTCAAATATCGGATTTACGTAGTTTTTAAAGTGGAATACCCGTATAGAGCAACCCGTATAGAAAACGTAAAATGCAACTTCAAAAGCAAGTGAATAAAAAATATTTGCAGCAAAAATGCAATGTGTTGAAATAAAGTCTGGCGACAAAAAGATTAGTTTTGTAAGGAGTCAAATGACAAGAGCAGTACTTGTCTTTTGCTCCGGAGAAAGTTGACTTTTTGGGAGGTCACAGTGACCTCCGAGAATTGAGGTAAATAACGAAAATTGAGGTAACCTGCGAGAATTCTTTGGGAAATTTGAACTTTTTGAGAAGTCACAATGATCTCCCGTGACCTCCAATTGGGATACCCCTGCTTGCCTAACCCCATCCCAAACTGGAGTCCTGGATACGACCATGAATAAAAATGAAACCTTTATGAATGAACTTATATTTCAACCTTTATTTAGGGTTCGTCCCACTTCACATTTGGGTGAAAAAAAAGCAGGAGTCGGAGTCGGAGTCGAAGAGCCGGAGTCGGAAGTTTTAAAACCCGGAGTCCGAGTCGGAGTCGACCATTTTTCCTCCGACTCCGCAGCCCTGCGTGCAGCACCGGGCAAAGCAGTAAAAAATAAATGTAACGACATAATCTTCAAATGTATTTCTGAGTCTGCTTTGCTGTTTCTGGAATATTTCGAAATTTAAAGGGAGCTGTTCCCTTCTTGTGGCAAGGAAGATCACCATTTGAACTGACTATTGGAGCTGCCAGAACACGCTTCAGTCAATGCTGCGAAAACCGCAAACAGTCTGTTCGCAGTTCAGTTCTTAGTAATTTCCATTTTCTTCTTCAAAGGTCGACCTCATTCTAAGCCTGTGTGGTCGGTTGGACCACACAGCCTTGCTACCTTCCCTACCCTCTCCAGCGCTTTTCCAACTTTCATAGTATATTATTACTCTTCGGGTGTGACTCGTCTAGATGCAGCGCGCACACTGTGTGTTTAAAAAAAAAATGGATTTTCTACTAATGCTATTGTGTTGGTAAAATGCGCGATAATGAGAAAACGAACAAAGCACGGAAGCGTTTTTAATGAAAGTTTGCAAATCGAATAGACTTTCCTGAGAAAACTTGCCAAACCTGCATTTTGTTCTGTTTGCTGCCTTTTACATTGAGATTAGTTTGATTTCCGTTCACAACGGCAGGCGTTCTACTTGGGTGGTCTTTCCGTTGCTGACGAAAGCATGGACATTTGTTCTTTGTTTCCGTAACGCGGCCTTGTACCCATTGAAAGATAGCAGGAGGAGAAGCAAAGATTTTGGATAAAAGTGCAGGCGAAAGGGGGGAGGGGGGAGCAGAGCTCGCAAAATTCATCTTTCGTACGATGTTTTTCCACTGCCATGTTGCGATAGTTCAAAAATATCGTCCGGGGATGCAATCCATGGGGTTCGAACATAACATCCAAAACCAAAACGTTCACGAACTGAAGATCCACGTTCAAAAGGTCCAAATGCAACAGAAGATCCGAGAGACAAAAGGTCCGGCGGACATAAGTTCCAATGGATATAAGATGCAAGGGACATACTGTCCGACAGACAAAACATCCACAGACACACCTGGATTCACGATCCATACCCTCCGAATAATCATATTTTGATTGTTGCTGTCAAATTAAGCGGCTTAGCATGCAGAACGTCCTCATCTCAACGTCAGGGATTTTGCTTACGCAAGAATGAGAGAGATTAGAACAGACATTCCGTTCCGACCACAATTCCACACAAGTGGCTTATGGTCTGGCTCTCTTTTCCTACACTCCCCTCCCCCCCCCCTTTTTTTTCAACCACAGGAAACTTCTGATGTGCATGAGAATTATTAAGACGGCACACATGATTGATCAAAATAAAAAGAGGAGGGGGAGGATTGACCCCTTAAATGATGTGCCTGCCCCACTATAGTGGCCTTATGATAAAGGGGACCAGGTTTGACTTGTATAAATTACGATATAATCATAATTATATTATAGCTGTACAGACCCGTAGATAGCTATATTTTCCTTTTGAAGAATATCGAATTTAAATTGCTATGGATTTGCAGAGTTGCTTTCATAAAAACACAGACGAAGTTTGCACTTTAAATCTCAAGCTCTTGAATTGCAAAACAAGGAGTGTAAGCAGAGTTCAATGTCTGAACCAAACTAGAACTGACAAAAACCTGTCTTCATGCGAAGGTGGAAATCGCGCCGAAGCCAAGCTGTAATTTAAAACAAATAATGGCGAATGCTTTGTTTGTCGACCGAATCGAGAACTGACAGCAGAAACCAACATTTAAGAAGAGGAAGGTGGGGAGATTGGCAGGAAATGAAAAGCAAAAAAGATATTGCAATTATTTTGACTGCGATTTCCTTCGCGATCATGAATTCTGAGAACTAATTTATTTTGGAAAATCCAGCCTCCATTACCCCTTTTTTGAGTAAACTGCAGTTCAAGTTGCGATTTTTGCAAGATTGAGATTTTGTCGGAGAATTGTCCAGACTCTTTTTTATCAATTATATTTGCAGGGAAAAAAATAGAGGTTACATATAAGCAAATTAAAATAAGAAATGTAATGCTAAACTTTGCTATCACGTAACAGTTACGTTGTCTGCTTTTATTTCATGGGTCTTCTAACGTTTTAAATATGGTTAATATATTAGGGGAGTTGTCTCAGAAGCGTAAATTGCACCCTGTAGGAACCCCTGTGGGGCAGGGAGTTTGAGCGTGCACTTTCCAGAAAAAGCGAAGATCTAAATAACAATTTTTCCCCTTGCTTTTTAAATGTAACCCCCACTAGCATTTCACATCATGCATGATTTCATCAGACATATGGGTCATTTTCAAAATTTGCTTACATTTGCTGTCCGGAGGTTAAAAAGACGATTTTGAAGCATAACTTATATTTTAAATTCAATGCGAATAATTATTTTCTGCAAGAAATACCCCCAAAAAAATTCTATCACTCAACAAATTATTGAAATTTATTTATTTATTTTTATATAAGTCTTTAAAAATGAGAATCAAGGCAAAAACCCTTGTCCATTTCCAGTTTTCGCAAGTTCAACTATTTTTTTCCTATACTTAATGGTCAAAAAAAGTAAATGCGACATATTGTTTTTATATATTGACTATTAGTATATGGTATTCATGATAAATATTGACAATAGTAATTCTATTTCAAAAAGAAATGTATGAATATATTTTGTCCGGAAGTTCTTGTCAAGTCCGTTACGCTAAGATTATTTTAGCTAAAAGAGGTATTTATTGAAGTCAATAGATGGTAACACGTATTCAGTTAACTTAACAAATTAGTGACGTAACTATTTTGTGCCATTTTGTTTCCCTGAGTCGAGAAGTATTGCTGTGGCGTTTCGCACAAAATTTTTTCCAGGTGCGTATTTTTATTCTTTGTCAAGTCCGTTACCAAAGATTTTAGTATTTATTTTTACTTTTTCTAAACTTTTACCCCTAAATATTGTTCATTATACAACTCTAAGAAAATGCATATTGTAGTTCAATTTTTAAATTCGACAACCTAGCCATAATTTGACATTTTGGTTGAAATGTCAAGTCCGTTACAGGTCAAATCCGTTACCAAATGTCAAATTCGTTACCAGAGAGTTTTTGATCAATATTTCAATCATCACAAACATCGTTTTAAGCTTCAGGGCGCAAATAATTTCAAATGAAGTTGGTTCTATGCTCTTAGTTTAAAAGTGAGATTTCATATTGATTTTGTATGGTAATGGATGACAATTTTCCCTGCAACTTACAGTTTTACAACAGCATTTGAATACTTAATTATTCATCAAAGTGTAAAACCAGTTACTTTTTTACACACCTACAATATGTGACTAAAAGTCTGTTAGTATTTCTAAAAGAAAATAGCAAGTTTAAAAAATTACTTAAAAATTTTGAAATGTAAGCATATGGTGAAAATGACCCATATAACTTTTAGATTTTTAAGTAAATTTACAATATAATATATTTTAATGAAAGTATACCCAAACTGGTCGTATTGAAAGAGTGTTGTTATATAGAATGTATGGTAATAAAAGCATTTAAAAGATTATTCCCGACTAGAGGAAACAATCTTTGTCTTTATCAATGTTCTCAATTCATACATACCATACTTTCGGAAGCAGAAGACCGGGTTTGAGATTTAAAAAAAAGAGTGTTCTTTTAAATAAGTGAAGTCTATTTCTGCCAATGCATATGTCTGAACTTAATAGTAGTCTATTGAATACTTTACTGTTGCACATCACGCTTGATAATTCACATGAGAAATTTTATGTATGCCGCTTAAAATGTTTATGTCGAGCTTCGTGGCTGCTTCCTTTTACATCTGACCAGCAATTGGCAGTACAAAATGAGACATAACAGCACGGTGTGTTAAAATTCTGTGAACAGTGGGGGACATTGAATATAACCAACGTAGCTGCAAATAAAGTTTAGCAGTTTCTCGTGAGAGAATTGCAAACTTTTCAGCATCAATCATGTGCCCACCGGGACTCTTCACAGGATAGACTAGGGTTTCTATCTGAGCGTGAAGCTAGTGGCGAGAGTCTTTGACTCTGATTCTATTGATGATCGCACTAACTTCCTTTCTGGCAGTTGGAGGATAGAAACTCGTTCTGAGTGGGAATTATAATTATGAATAACAAAATAGAGCAAACGCCTAAAAATCACTAGGTAATAGTATGATCGTTGGTCCGAGTACCCTCTCCAAATCCCTTACTCCGAGAATTTCATTACGTGACATATTTCTGGAAGCTTTGATGATAACAGCAATTGGCCTGCAGAGGAGCCTTACGATGCGAGAGAGTGTTAAGAAATAGTGAGTATCACATCAATCTAGAACAAGTACTAAGGGGTAATTCCATGTAAATGTCAACCTAGACATGGATTTTTCATCTTTCAATATATACATGGTGCGTCCCAAAAGTAATGCGAATGATTTTTTTCTGGCGCAATGGTACAGTGCAGCGTGTTCTAACCAGCTGGGCCAGGTGTAGGGGGGTGTAGGCTTCAAATTGCGCCAGTTGCTTTTTAGTTGTCAGCTGCCAGAGAGACAGAACGTGTGATATAGTGAACAGCTTTTTCAGTAAATGTGACACACGAGAAAATGGACAATTCGAAGGAGCAACCGTGCGCTATCAAGTTTTGTGTTAAACTTGGGAAGTCTGGCACCGAAACGTTTCAATTAATTCAGCAATCCTTTGGGACTGATTGCTTGTCCTAATCCCAAGTTTTCCGATGGCACAAGTCGTTCATGGAGGGTCGATAGAACATCACGGACGAACCTCGCAGCGGGCGGCCGTCAACCTTACGAGCCGACGAAAATGTGACGTGTGTGCGTGATTGTTTGAACTCTGACAGACGATTGAGCCTTCAATTGATAGCACAGACTCTAAACTTAACAAAATCAACAGTTCATCGCATTGTCACAGAAGATTTGAACATGAGAAACGTGTGTGCCAAACTGGCTCCAAAAGTTTTGACCGACGAACAAAAAGACCTGAGAGTGCTCCGATGCCAAGAAATGTTGGAAATGTGTGAAACAGATCCAAATTATTTGAACGTAGTTATCACCGGCGATGAGTCCTGGATTTTTGAGTATGACCCTGTTACAAAAAGGCAGAGTTCAGAGTGGCACACCACAATCTCTCCTCGTTCCAAGAAAGCACGCATGAGCAAGTCTAGGATCAAAACCATGCTCATTGTTTTCTTTGACGTCAGAGTTATTGTGCACCACGAATTTGTACCGACTGGGACAACAGTTAACTCAGTTTTCTACATGGAAGTGTTTAAAAGACTGAAAAGGACTGTCGCCCGTCGCCGAAACGACATCAAGGACACGTGGAAACTTCATTACGATAATGCGCCGAGGCACAGCGCTTTCATTATTTACGACTTTCTGGCCAGGGCTCACACCCCATTGGTTCCCCAGCCTCCTTACAGTCCTGACCTGGCTCATACGGACTTTTTTCTATTTCTTAGGTTGAAAGGAGCAATGAAATGTGAACTTTGGGGCTCGATTGAGAGCATTCAAGCTCATGTCACATCGGCTCTGAAGGACATTCCAAAACAGGCCTTCCAAGATGCCTTCCAGGGTTGGAAACACCGTCTTCAGAAGTGTATCAATGCAAGAGGGTGCTATTTTGAGGATTTTTGACTTTTTGTATAAATATCTTCAGTAAATGTTTTTTTATGAATTTTTTCGCATTACTTTTGGGACGCACCATGTATATTTTGTGATTCATCATTTTAAAGATAATTTTTTAAATGTTTAGAATTTAACATTAGTTTTCACAAAATATTACTCCAAACCCCTGAAAAATGGCTGTAAAGATAACATATGCAGTTACCCAAAACACCGCATATTTTTCTAACTTTTCACATTCACATATAGTTAAAAAAAACTGCAAATAATAATGAATTTTTTTTTAATTATTGAAGAATGGTTCTTTTGCTTTATAGATATACTAGCCGGGTACCCGGCCCTGCCCGGGTTTCTGTGGGTGTAGGGTGGTTTAGTGAAACTCATTCATAAATTTCCCAACACTAAAGTGCATATCTATAAACATAATGGCTACTTCTGTAAACAATGGCTATGTTATGGATAAATTATAAAAAAAATAGCAAGCTGCAAATAATGTTTGAGTAAATAGGAAATGTTATAAGCTTGGTATATTAAAATAAATATATATTTACAGTATCAATCGCACTGAAATTAACCATTTCCAAATATTGCTCGTTAAATAAGTCCCATTATTAGTTTCGATCCTCGTGACAACATTTGTGAGGTGAAAACATCTTATGTACCTAATTTAGAAATTTTTTTGACTATAAACACTTTCTATTCTCTAACTATTGCTAAAATCAATTTTTTTTTTATTTCACCCGTTAGCGATTGTTGGCTCAGATAAATATAAAAATCCTTAGAAGGCAATAAATTCCATACTTACTCCAGAGAAGCCTTGGTTCAAATTTTCAATATGATTACAATCAATATTGTTGCTGCATGGCACCAAATTTTTGCAACAATGGGTTGAAAATTTAATAATTTAATGGGGAAATGACATAAAATTAACTGTTTTCCATAATAACTTTTTTAAACTAAGATTTTTTGAAATAAATTATAGCTTATCCTGCTCCCTGTTACTGTAGCTATCTACGGTGAAAAAATGGTTAAAATCGGTTCAGTAGTTTAGAAGATTACCCCGGACATACGTTTTCAAAAGTAGTCTTTTATGTATATAGATAAATATAGATATATTTTTTTTGTTTTATCATAAAATTAATATTGCAAAGTTAATAGGTATTCAGTCTGATTTACTTGTTATGTTAGTCACAAAAACATGGGCAATTCCACGGTAACTTACGTTACATTTCGACCAACTCTTATGCATTTAGCACCTCAGTACAGACAAATTTTGCTATACAAACTTTGTATGAAAGCATTCTATGAGAATGACAGTCGAAAGCAAAATTAAAATGCAAAAATATTCGATGCATTTAAATTTTATGAAATTTAGCAGTCAAAGATAAGGCAGTAACTTGCGTTACACAAAAAGGGAACGACATAACATGAAAATTGGTTCTGAGGCAAATTTCTGCTCTATTACAGCTGTTTTCTTGTTTGAAGCATAATTTATTAATTCCTTATAATGTTTAGGAATATATTTTCATAAATTTAAAAAATTATTTCAAAAATTGAAAATTATGGGAGTTTTTAACTTGGTAACTTACGTTACAGTAACCTACGTTACAAAATTTACTTACAAAAATATCTTTATTACAAAAATTAATGAATGAAAATTACAGCTTAGTTTAGATCGAAATATTGAAAGTAAGCAATTATGAATTAAATTTACAGAAATTTAATACCAAACTCAATGACCAATCAAAAATATTACATAACATAAGACGTAAATCTATACTAGCCGATGTTATTAAAAAGTTCAGGTAATTCAATTTTCCGTATCATGTTTTCTTTCTTATAACAAATTTCATCTGTCGTTTCTGGCCATTTCTAATTGGTTCCAACAGCAGCCATTACTTATATTTTAAACTAGTTTTCTTCAATATTTGTCACAACTTAAGGATGCAATGTATTTCCGTACTTCACCACACACCATTCACCAGCTTTTATCTCTGTTTTTTCTTCTTGTTCCTTAAAATACTTAACTAAACGAAACCCCACAGTTTGTTAATTTCTAGTTCTTAAATGGTCATTGTCAATGTGCGGATCTTCAGAAAGTATTTTTGATAAATTTTGCTTTTTCTAACATATTTCAATACCATCAAGAGTGACTTTTATTTACAAATCTGTAATATCCACATGACTTTTCTCATACCCCTTCTACAGCGCATCTTTTCTGCAGAGTTCAGTGGCATTTTAATGCAGAATAAAATATATTTCACCTGTAAGAGATAAAATATTTTTGTATTTGTTTTTTCCAAAACATATTTGATAACTTTAAAACATAACAGAAGTCATTTTTGAATAATTTATAGTACATTACTCCTAAATATTCTGAATGCAGTGATATTGTTTAGAGAGAATTAATATCTCAAAAGCCAAAAAGAAACATATAATTTATAATAGAGGTGTATTGTAATCTTATTAACAAATAGAGACATTTTAAGAAATATGATTAATTTAAATTAAGTAAATACAGTACAAATTTAAAAGAATTCTTGAATAAATTACTCCTACTAACCACATAGGTTTATTTCACAATTTACTTTCTTTATAAACACAAGTATTTAAGTTCTACTTAGGTAACTTACGTTACCTGCATATGTCGGTAACTTACGTTACACGTTTTGATTGTAGCACAAAAAATTAAATAGACAATATTTTTAAAAAAACTTTAACTATTTGCTTAACACACACTTATAAGATAGAAAATATAGCATTGTTAACATTGCATTGCCCTTTCTTTATGCACATCATGAACTTTAACATGTTTTTGGTAACTTACGTTACATAGAACAGTGCATTTTTGAAGTTTACATAAATCACTTAATTTACGTGAAAACACTCGTTTTAGCAATTCACAATATTGAATTAAAGTGTAATAATCAATATTCTTCCTTTAAAACAGTTATCTAAAGAAAAAAATTGAAACTTACCAACGTTGAAAGATTGACCATTTGCTTTGCCAAAAGTTAAATATTCCATTTCCAACTTTAAAGTGCTGCCAGAACTAAAAATACTACATTCTTGACAAAAATATCGTATAAATAATAAACTTCTAACATTTTTAAACCAAAAAATATGCAAAACAGACGCACTGCTATAATTTGATTTTTCCAACGCTTTTCCACACTTGCATGGAATTGCCCACATGTATTAATTCAGTTATTCCCTTCTGGAAATAATATTTTTTTATATTTTTCCCCTTGATCTCTTCTATGGGATGGGTACAGTTAGGTTGATAACATTGTTTATAAAGAATCTCCTTTTTTCTGGCCATAGGACTTGTGACTAACATAACATCACTGTGTGTGACTAACGTAACATGACTCGTTAAGAAATACTTAAATCTAGCTTTTTGAAGCGAATTAATTCATTGAACATCTTATTTTAAAGAAATTAGTGTGACCATATATACTGCAGTAATTTATTTTCAAAAAAGTTCTTTTAATAGTAAACTTAGAGTCGAAATTTTACGCTGCAATTTGCGACGCAAGTAAGCACTCTGCATATGAAGTCTACATCTTCAATGGAAGAATTTTAAATTACTTTATAGCTAATATGCGGGATTGCTGGGCAATCAGTTTTTCTATGAACATATGGAGCTGCTTCTCACTTTAAAAACATATATCAACCTAACTGCCTCCAGCATCTACAGGTCATGGAAAGTGCCCATATGTATAGCACAACGTGTGGAGCAGCGTTTTACATGGGCAAACTTTGGAAATTATGCAAAGGAATTTCTTCAGTAATAAAAAAATACAAGAATCGAAGATAAACTGCTTATTTTTGAGTGAAAGTGACAAGGCTGAAAAGAAAGAGTTAGACTTTTGAAAATGGGAATCCCCATATAGGTTTTTCGGTAATAATGATATGTTGTAAATATGGAAAAATTTAAAATTTGTTTAATAAAAAATACAGGGGATGATATCCCAAGAAAAGAAGTTTTTTTTAAATAGAATTTGTGGAAGACGAAGCTGCTGATGATTTTGAAGTAAATTCTCCCGGACTGTTCCGAGATACAAAAACTAAGACAGTGGGTAATTTTATTGTGTTGGTATTTACCTCTTGTAAGTCTAAAAAGAAATATGGTAGGCAGGTTTTAAACATGAATGAAAATAATTATGAAGTTCTCTTCTTGAGAAAAAGCTCTGAGGCAACCTTTGTGGTTCCCACAAATGAGAACAAATTTTGGATTTAAGAAACTCAAGTTTCGAAAGTCTTGTAGCACCCATCTGTAAATTCCCGCAGACATTATTACTTTAAACGCAAAATGTAACTAGAAATTTTGTTTACAGGTTAACATGTGTGTTAATCTTCAATAAAATCTTGTTTGCATTCGAATATTTGTATTAATATTACTTGTAATACACTTAAAGTTAAATGTGTAATCGCGTGTTATGTTAGTCACGTTATGTTAGTCACAGGCAAGTTTTATTGAAATACTACTTTTTGTAATATTATTTGAAATATATGTCAAATTTACAATTATTAATGTGAAAGTAACCTTTCACATAGATACTATCAGGGAAAAATAATAATTTATGGTTTAGTTTTAGAGAACTGTGTTGAACTTAATACAAAATTTTGAGGGTTGCAAATCTGTTATGTTAGTCACGTTGATCAAAATGGTCCATAACTACCAAAAATGAAAATAATATTATTATTTTTGTATATTAACTTAAACACCTCATCTATGCGGAGAAGAATAACACCTTGTTGTTGGAATTGTGACAAAAATAAGGCTCGCACACAGAAAATAAGATTAAAAATTTATTCTAACTGTTATGTTAGTCACAATGGAATTACCGTAAGATTAAATTGAAACTTTAAACAAACCCTGACCCTGATTGCCGATCTCATATTAAAACGAACTTGTCTGATCATAAAGCATTTTAAATCTAAATATATTTAATTGTTTTCGAGAGGATATGGTGAACACGCAAAAGGAAAGAATTCTTATACTAGTAAAATTTTGCTAATTGCAGAAGCATAATAAAGAAGGAAAATCGAAAATTCTTACACTAAAATTAATTACAAGTATTTTAATTGTTAACAAATAGAAACTGGCAACAGATGAACATATTAAATCATTGTTTTCTTTCCTCGTCGGCCAATAATGACATCGGTTTCCAATCCTGTTGATTTAAGCCTTAGCCGCATTTGCTAAAAAACGTTATAATTCGAGTTCTATTTTACATGGAAGTTCCAAACACATCTTATCAGACGCAGATTTTTTTTTCTTTTGGTACTATTGTTTTAATTTTTCCAGTATAGTTTGCTCAACGAAAAACATTTTAAAGGCTTTTAATTGATATCTTTTAATTAATGACATCCGAAAACGTCGACTTGATAAGAACACTCTCGATCACTTCACCTTTCAAACAAAATTTTTTTTTCAAAATTGGTCTATCCGTTTAGGCTATACGGTGCCACAGACAGATACACAAATCGACAGATATACAGATGCACAGACACGTCAAACTTATAACTCCCTTCCTCGTTGCGTCAGGGGTTGAAAACTGAAAGAATTAGTTTGAAGCACGTTCTCACTGTTATTGTGTTCAATCAGTTAATGTTCAACGCGAGAGCTAAGTGCGGGGAAAAAATGTGACTATGTAAGAATGAAGGTTTTCACGGCCGGTGTAATATTAGTTAAGGATTCGGGGCTGTTGTGCCGTGGTCTGAATGGCTTCAATATATAAAAAATGTGACTGTTCGGAGTAACCCAATCTTTTGTCGAATGTCTTGGCATCCATAAGCTCACATCTTTTTGCATTAAAAAAGAGGTTCCTCGCAGCTTCGAGACATGTGCCTGCCATGTTTAGAAAATTCAGGCTTTCATAACGTTGATGATGTTATTTTTACAATTTTAGGCAAAGTATTAAAACACATATCATTAATAAACGCTTCGAAATAAAATTGAACTACTAGTTTTATATTTACATTTATTTACACACTTTATAAATAAACTCGATAGTAACAATTAACATGTGTAACACGTTTATTACGAACAGGGGTTCTTTCCAGTAGCGAAAATATAAGCTTTTATTTTGCAGAGCCCCATATAATAAAGCTTTTCCACCCCCCTCCCTTTCTTTTTTTAATAATTACTGTTAAACTGATAGAAATTTTCGAAATTGAAGTAAAATAGTGTAATTTTTGTCATAAATGGGGAAATAAGGAAGTTTTAGGGCTCCTCTTAAACTTTTTTCAAAATTGAAGTTAATTTTAGGCTATTTTTGATGACGTTGGAGGATCGGGACTTCTCTGGGAATTTTACTGAAACTAAAGCTCTAAATGAGCACTTTTAGGCTATCTTTGGGGACGCTAAGGGAATTGAGAATATTCGAGGGATTTCTCCAGAAATATTTTGACACTAAAGCATAACTCAGGATATGTGTGGTTATGATAGAGTAAAAGAGAAAAAGAGGAGGTTCCCTCCTGATTTTATTAAAAAAGTGAAGTCCATTTTAAGTAATCTTTTGAGAAATCAAAAGTTCAGAGATCTTTCTCTAAAAGGTTTTCGAAAAAAGGAAGAGCAATTTCTGGTTCTCTTTGGAGACGTTGACAAGAGGTGTTTATGAATCTCTATCAAAAATTTTTCAAAAATGAAATCCTAAAAGTGCAATTTTATACTATCTTTGGTAGTAACGTTAGCAAGTACTCTCCTCTAGAAATGTTTCGAAATTAATGTTTTAAAAACGTTTTTATTTAGGCTATCTTTAACACCGTCAAGAGAAGAGGTAGGATTCGGGAGCTGCCCCCGAAATTTGGCAATATTGAAGATTCAATAATGCAATTTTAAGCTGAAGGTTGAAAGGTTGAGGAGGGAAGATGCATATTTTTTGAAATTGAAGGTGTAAATGTACTTTTAGCAGGGGTGCCCATTACCCCCAAAAACACAGGCTCACCGTTCTCAAATTTTAAAGATCCTTCTAAGAACGAGAGCCACACTTTCAAGAAAAAATTAAAACTTTAAAAACACCCCCTAAAAATAATTCAATAGTCCCGTTTGTGACATGATCCTTGATGGGCGTCGCACAACGTTGGACAGGGGGTCCAACGTTCCAACGGACCGAATTTCAGCCCAATATAAAAATCACAAGAACTTTGCCAATATTTGCCAAACTTTTTTCTTTAACTGAAATATAAACATATTGTGTCCAATTTATTTTTTAATTATGGCTGTACATAGTATTTTTAATAATGAAAATCAATGTTGTATATACTTGTACTGTCCGTCCGTGAAAGACGCGCCTAGCACTCAGGAACCGTTCCACTTAAAAAAGGGGTGATGGGTTGTGAATGGGAACTTTCCGAAGTTTTCAATTTAAAACTTGTTTACTAAAACGGTAAATAAAAATATTAAAAACCCGATGAGATATGAACGTTAAAAGGAAATAATTTTTCACGGCGCATACGCGAACGACAGAAATTTATAACTACAAAAATAGTGTAGCTTGGTTTATACTGCATCTTATAAAAAAAGTTCCAGTTGAATATCGCAAAAATTGAAAAAGATATCAGAGATCTAGTGAGCTGTAATTCATTCATTCGCAGACAATACATAAATGGCGAGGGGTTGTCCACAAATAGTGTGGTGACATACGAGCATTTTTTTCAATGTTGAATTGTATACAGTTTGAAAATTTATATTCTGCATAGAAGTCACATTTCGCCTTTTCGGCCAAAAAGACCTTTTACGTTGGTAGTCAAAAGTTATCCGGACACCCCTGAAACGTTGGTTTTGAACGATGACGAAATAACCTTTAATTTAAAAATAGCTCTTTGTGGACAGACCCTCACTGTTTATGTATTGTCTGCGAATGAATGAAATTCAGCTCACTAGATCGCTGATATCTTTTTCAATTTTCATGATATTCAACTGGAACTTTTTTTATAAGATGCAGTATATACCAGGCTACAAGATTTTTGTAGTTATAAATTTCTGTCGTTCGCGCATGCGCCGTGAATTTTTTTTCCTTTTAACGTTCATATCTCATCGGATTTTTAATATTTTTAAAAACCGTTTTAGTATGTTCTTTCTCTTGTATTTTGTCATCTTTCCTGAAGTTTTGATAAGGTTTGATTAAAAACTCTGCGTGTTATGAGCAAAAACCCTTCAAATAAAATTGCCGTTTTTTAAAAAATGTTTCATATCTTCGGAAGTAAGAGTGGTACGTTCATTTGAATTTGTATAGTAATTATACATAGTATGCTAATTAATTACTGAAATGCATAGCTTATTCCGAGCTATTTTCAAAGAGTTATGGTCAAAAAGCGGTTATTCTTTCGACCCCCCTTCTTATCGTCCCCCAAAAGCAAGGGTAATTTAATTTCAACTTGGAAATGTTCGGTGAAGAATATATTTTGTATGACTAAAGTTAAAGAACAATTGATCACTTATTTATCAAGCTATATGTAAAAATGTAAATTTTTGAAAGTGTCCGGATACTTTTGGCCACCTAGTGTAGTAGATATGATGCCCTACATTTTGGAAAAATGTAGCAATTGTCCGAAGTTTCCCTCATATAAATTTTTGTGCCTAAACAAAGGGGAAAATCGTTATTTTACAAAATGTCTCTAAGTTTAAAGCTGATTTTGCATACAAAGGAGTTTAAATGGAACTCCAAAAGCAAGGTATTTCTTTTATGATACGTGGAACTTTACTGGGTATTAATGTAAACGAATGCTAATGTATTCCTTAAAGCTCGAGAATAAAAAATAAAATGCTTAATTTTGAGAAAACTGAGTAATTTTCAGTTTTTACAACTCAGTAAAAAGTTAACTATTGCAATTAAACTAGTAAATGCGAGATCGATAAATAACCTTATTCCATAGATTATGGCAATATAAAACTTTTTTATTTACATGACATAAGTAATAAAATAGAAGGCTTCTAACAGACAGCATTTAGCATTTGTGTGGATGATGCTCAATCATGCCAAGTTTCAGTTGCATGTAACGACTAAAACGAAAAATATTGAGTCAAACTGTTTTAGATATTTCTATATATGCATAAAATGAACCTGTAAACCAAAATTCATAAAAATCTATACCATGCGACCATCACTTTTTTCTCATTTTTGCTCATTTCACATGGATTGACCCAAAAGTAAAGGGTAGTCAATTGACCCCCCCCCTGACATTGTTAAATAAATGTATTTACATGGAAGTACTGTCTAAAATTTTTTCGTGCGACCTCCGCTGTATCTGCGCACGCGCGAAGTCTCCTCGGACTTGCTCGAAATGGGGGGAAAAGCAACGAGGAAGTAGAAAGCGAACAAAAGCTGAAGGCATCGGGTAGTGCGTATCCTAAACCTATCTCCCCTTTTTCAGATGGAAGCGTCCGTGGCTCCCAGGCGCACAAAACGCAAACAGGCAGTAGGCGTCGTTTTGCTATTTGAGTATACACCTTTTGCCCCCCCCCCCTCCCCCAGTTACAGTAGGCATTTCTGAGTACAGTAATGATGATCAAACTTTACTGCACCTGAGAACTGGGTGTAAAACTATTGAAACTGTTTGTACCTACCATGCAAAAAAATTTCTTGACAAGTTTTGCCACCTTTATGGAACTTCTTGCTGGTAGGTACAAACAGTTTCAATAGTTTTACACCTAGTTCTCAGGTGCAGTAAAGTTTTATCATCATCACTGTACTCAGAAATACTATTTACAGTAGACTGACTGCCTACTGTAACTTAAAATATTACAATCATCATTCTCAAAAACTCCTATGGAGCATTTAGGGTTATCCATAACTTATTTACAGTTTAGATGTAGAAAGACAAATTTAAATTTATATTTAAAGATTCTAAAGAATTTCTTCTTTTACCTTTAACAAAACATTCTGTGAATATGAATGAACTTGAAAAGAAATCACTTCAGCTTCACAAGATTTTACAGCAGAAACACTAGCTCAACAACCTACTTCTTTCAGAATTTGAAAGACAACTAAGGTACACATGTGAGAGCAAGTCAGAACAAGGATGACCACATGGTATGAACAAACCTGGACAAGTTGAGAAATGCTCAGTCCTGTTGTACGTAGCAATCAGATGTTTAAAAATCAGACAAGTTTAGTGGTATTCTATATTCCCAGGTGTTAAAAATATTAAATTATCTTATTAAACTTTAAATATGTTTCTTCATTGCTCTTTTTAGTCTTTTTTTAGCATTTAAAGCAAAGAATAAAGTATATAATTACATTTAAATAAAAAAAAGATTAAAAAAAATGAAAATAATCGTTTTGTTTTTGTGCAATTTTTTGAAAGTTCAGTCCCTTATATCTGCCAAATGCCTTTGAATAACGAAGAAACTTTTGCTTTATTAGAAAGCTGGTAAAAAGTACTTAAAATACCACAAATAAAAAAAAAATTTCTTGCCCCCCCAAATGCATTTTTTTAGCGTTGAAAATTGGATTTTTAAAAAATTTACAACTTTGGAGGGGGGGCATGTCTCATAAAGGGGGTGGAGTAACAAGCCAATTTTTTTTATACAGTAAGTAACCATGACTATGAATATATGATAAAAAAATGGGCTTGTTACTTTGAACCTTTCATGGGTTTTTTAATTTTCGAAAGTAGTAAAAAATGTCATTTTCGTCGTGAACTTTAACCTTGAAAAAAATAAATATTTTTTAAAAGTCTGAAATTTATTGATAGCATATATAAAATGATCTTTTTCTTAGCTTTCCAATGAGCTATGTTTGAGCTCAAAATCTTTGATAGAAAAAAAGTTATAGTTCAAAAGGCAAAGCATCAAAACGCCCGATTTTCGCTGTTGCCAACAACAAAAATGGCCTATATATCAATTTTTTAAAAAATAAAATGAACACAATTTTGAGCTCTGGGAAGTAAAAGGAATACACATGCAAATTTTCATCAAAATCAAACATGGTGATGCAACAACTATTTAAAATGGAATGACCCCTATATAATATCTGGAGCCAGACTAGCATTAGTCCAAAAACGGCAATTTTGACTTTATTTACCTGCATTGTATGTAGAATCTTGTTCCGCATCGATCCAGGAGAACGGTATTCTATAAAAGAAATTCCTTCCCAACTATCTGGCAAGCGAGAGTCCCATCCTTTATGCGATTGAGCCAAATGTTTTCGTGCTCTCCTGAAAAGTAACGAAAAAATTAACTTATATTAGTTTGCCTGTGAATTATAGGTGTTGAGTAAAGGTGCTTGTTTCTTTATTTGTTTATTTACAACACATATTTCGAGCTCGTGTACTTGGTCACACAGGACTCGTTTAAGAACTCACGTCCAATATGACAGATAGTACAAAACAGAAACATAGTACAGGACAGAGTTTACGATCACGGAGAAGGAAGTTACAACCAGAGCGAGGGCGGGAATCGAACCCGCCGTCCTGGGCTTGCTAAAGTGACGTGCAGACAGACAGCGCCGGCAGGACCCCAAGGTGCTTATAGTTAAGATGCGGATATTAGCAACAAACTCTAGTATGTACACAGATCAGAATATATATGTATTTAGACATTTAGTGTCTTTGTATTTTTGAGATATTTACTGAATCATGGTGTTGCTAGATCATGCGAGTCATAATGACTTCTACTTGCAGCAATTTAAGTGAAAGTCAAGCCCTAATATTTTAAAAATTGACATTTATACGGGCGATTCAGGAATAAGGATTCGTCATGTCACCAGAAACAAGGATCTAAGGAGCAGTGCTTCTCGGCGGGCTTTAAAAAAAAATCACAACCGAATCTACAATGGTAAGTGTCTAAATGACTCAAAACATGACTTTCAAATTCATTACTGAAATTTTAAATTATGTTTTGACTCCAATTATATACTCATGTTTGCGAAAATAGTAACAAAACATGAGAAATAGCTATAGAGAAAGAGCTCATGGACCGTCAGACCTGCATTATTTTATAAAAGCTGAAATTTTTTCTTGCGCATGTCCCCAGCACAGGTAAGAACGATCAGCGAGTATGAAGTTTGGACTGTGTAGTAGGGTGAATCGAAAAAAACTAGTTTTTGGAATTTCAATTCGGCCAGGGTGAGAAAACTTGTCCCCCCACTAGAAGAGATCTCAAAATTGTCTTTAAAAAAAGTTTGAGAAAATCCAAAGTTATTTGGAACACCTCTTAAGCCTGTTTTAAGAAAATCTACAATTTTTCTCAAATTTTTCTTAAAATATAGGCTTTAAGTTTTCCAAATAAATTGAGATTTTCTGCAGGCATTAGTCTCCAGATCTTTGTAGATTTTCTGTAGAAAATGTTCTCAGAATTTAGGCTTCAAATGTTCCAAATAACTTGAGATTTTTCAAAGGTGGAACTTTCCGCAGATTTTCTACAAAATTATATTATTCAGAAAATTTTAATTTCTTACTATTACTTTCCTTCTACATTAAGATGCAGTCATAAAAAAAGTAATCACAAATGCCCTTGTAGATTTCATTGAATGTAATCTACAAATCATTACAAATGCATAAACTATTTTTATATGCATTTATAAAATGCAGATATTTTAAAAGACTTTTAATTCAGACTTCGCCCAAATTTGTTCTAATAGGATTAATGATCTCATTTTTCAGTTGGATACATACATTCCTCTAGCAAAAGAGGCTTATTTTTATGTGAAGCTACAATCAAAATTAATTATCAGTATATTTGAAGTAAACTATAATACATTTCAGCTTTATTTTTTTCTTTTTTTTTTTTTTTTTTGGAACCAACTTTTTGAAATCATTGCCAAAAAACTAGTCAACCCTTATTTTTGGGTATGGTCAATGGCATGAATTTTATTTTTCAAGATGAATAATCTGGATACCACATTTAATGAATCAAAAAGGTACAGCTAATATATTTATCCATTAAATTCAAATGCTACTAAGTGCAAGAACTTTAAATAAAAAAAATATGAAAAATGTACAGAAAAGACAATATTCGCTAAGTTGGTTGCATTTAAACATTACTTTTAAATTCATATCTCCTTCACGTCAGTCACAAGTCTCTATCATAAAAAAGAAAAGTCCGAAACAAAAGTGGGCCCTAACCTTAGGGTGGTTCACAAACCTATGGTAAAAAAAAATTTTGTTCTACAGGTCACGGCGGTGGCTCATTTTTTTACCTTTATCCACCCTAATATACTGCCAAAATTTCAACCTCCTACTTAAATAAAAAGACGGTGCTCAAAGCTCAAACAGTTCTCCAGTTTTTGTCAATTTCAAACGTTTTTCGGTTGAGCGGCAAAAAAAAAAATTCCGGGTGTTTGCTATCATTTTTGCTGATTCTTATGTTCAATGATCCCCTGAATCCTAATATAGCCACCCTTCCCCCCCCCTTGCTTCCCACTTTTCGAAAATAGCGCCCCCTCCCTTTCTATTTTCATCAGATTTCGACAATTTCATAGATATTATTTGGAGGGGAAGGAAGCAGTATATTTACCATTAACATTCTTCTATAGGGCTAGAGAGGTGAAAAGTTCAAAATCATAAACACTTTTCGCAAGTTATGAGACTCATGGGAGTGTTCCCCCCCCCCCCCTCCGTAAAATATTTAACATATCATCAACAACTCTTTTTTTTCCAGCTTCAAAATTTTACACTTATTTTTTGGTGCAACATATTGGACTGCTTCTACGACTCCCACATCCAAAAAATGTTTCAAGTTGTAAAATTTTTTCTAAAATCTTGGAAACATCGCATGTTACATATGAGTCGCACCGCAGATTTAACTCAGTAAAGAACCTTTCAGTATTATTTATATTCATTCCAGTTATGTTCGAGTGATTACCGTGAAGGGGGAAACGGAGATCATGTTTGGATTTAGTGGGGCATATTACATAAGAAACAGCAAGAATAGTGTCAGATACATTTGAAGTTCATTTTGTGCCAAGCAGTGTTGTTATACTGAAATTTGCTAGAAGTTTTTAAATAAAGCCAAAATATTTAAACTTATTGCTATGCAATTCAACTTTCTATGTATATTAATATATAGATTTTTTTTTGAGAGAGAGACTTTTAGTATTGAATATTTTATTGTCTCAGCAAGGATAAGTACTCAATTTTCTTCAACAGCAGGTAAAAGAAACTGCTTATTGTCTTCATTATTGAAAAAAATTCTGTTAAATTCTTGAATTATTTGAACATTTTCCTCAGCAACGTTATTTACCATTATTTATTTATTTTAATTTTTTTCTTTTAATTCTGTGATTGATATTATATTTGCATTCGTTGGGGCGTAGGACGAAGAATGTTAGAAAATAATCTCTAATATTCATGTTTGAAAAAAATCCAATTGTTCTGTACTACACTTGTTATATTTCACATCTTTATTCTTATAATAACTTGCTTTTCTTTCAACTAGAATTTGATACGAAAAACTAAGTCAAACTAATTAATTCACCAGAAAGGTGTCACAAGTACTTTAATAAAACTGTCCTAGTTGTTATTTCAATTTCCAGGTCGTTCATATCTTATAAGGTTTTTTCCAAGTTCAGATATTCCCAGAAGTTTTAATAGCAAATGGAGCATCTATTAGTGTTCAATCTATTTGTTGTACTGTACAGAAAGGCGCTAAAACTGTAGAAAGTGTTGTACCTAGGTTATTTCTCTCATGATCAAATGAAAAATCTCTTTTTTATATAGGAACATAAATATTTTGAGGCATATAAGAGACTGGATTTTCTCAGATAAGCTCCCTATTGGACTAATAATAACTCAATTATCTCTTTATAATCAGCAAGAGTGATTATAGATTTATCTATAGATTTATAAAAAGCTCACAGTTGAAGTTTCAAACTTGTTAAAGTAATTTTTAAATTCTATGTACAACAATCTTTTTTTTTTTTTCTTTGCCAAACCTTTTTTTCGCTTTAAAGTGATTAAAAAGAATAGAACTTGTGAGGAATATGATGGCCAAAGTAAGCATGAAGTAAATATATTTGCCTAAATTTCAGATTAGTTCTATGCCAGACTAGCTACAATTGTTTATTTTGTGCAATTGTTTTTATGATTTAATTCATTCTTCTTGTGATACTGTTAGCACTATTAGTTTAAAACTTTAAATCTTGCAATTTTTTTCTCTGCATCCCACTACTTTAAAAACATAAAAACATTTTGGACAGTTCTTCCACAACTCTATTTTGGCAAGCGTAAGTTTTTAAAATCAAAGCACAACATGTAGACAAGTAGTACTGCAATTTACATTGTATGCTGTGATCTACTAAATAATCAATTGTATCAAAGGTGTTGCTATATAGATTCAAACGATTAAGAAACTTGGCAATTGTTTGAAGTAATATTTATGCATTGGAAAATGAGAATTGAAAAAAAATCTCTTCCAAGAAAAGGGTCTCTTTAGTCTGAAAAACTCAAAAATTGTGAAAATTACGAAAAAGCGGAAAAATGAAGGGTGTTTGAGCACCATCTTCCATTAAGAGTAGGGAGCTGAAATTTTAGGGGAGTGATCTCTTACATAAATGTAAAAAAAGTAGGGTGCGCCTTGGTCCGTAGCAAAAAAAAAAAAAAAAAATTTGAACCACCCTACCCTAACCTATCTCAGGTATAATGCTGTGGGCAGGTAATTGGCAGTAACTGCAAATTTTTCTTTTTCTTTTCCTTTTTTTTTTTTTTTTTTTTTGCATTTTTGAAATCTATATTACATTAGTTTTATGGTACAAACATATTTTTTTGGTTGCCGCTAAAAAAAAAAACTATTTTTTAATCAATGGTAATTAGCAGTAACTACGTTTATCGTTGCATTGGGCAGGTAAATGGCTGTATCTGCGTGTCTGCAGGATGAACAACATAATATGAATCGCTGTACAAAACTTTCATCAAGACGCAAAAACCGTTTTCCTTTGAAGCTAAACTGAGCGCAAGTAGGGGTGCCTTAATGGGAGGTCACGGGAGGTCGTTGTGACCTCCAAAAATTACCTTTATTCACGAATTTTGTAGAACTATTTGGTAAGTTTAGAGACAATATTACAACAGTGCTTTTTTTAATAATGCCTAGTGGCTTCTGTTTAAATGTAGGTAAGCATGCCTGCTCGTATGATGTCATTCTGAGATTTTGAAGTCATTCGGTGAATTGGGACTTTCCCCCTCCAAAAACTTAAACTTTGTGGTACCCTTAAAGGGCAAGAGATATTTGAAAATCATTATTTAAAGAAAGCGATGATACTTTGTCCCAAATACCCAAATAAATTCTAAGAGAAAGGTTTGGAATTTTACAGACCTCCGACATTATATATTTTTTAATATTCATTTGTTTTTTGTATCATCTATGTTTTAAAAACAATGGAACAAAGTTGTTCCTTGTTAATGTATAGTTATAAAAGCTAACAAACGAGGAAACACAAGAAAAGCTTAGCAGTCAGTCAATAAATGAAAATGCAGCAATACAGTGATACTACTCGGTCTGTTTTTTCTTTCAAATAAAGTTACTTTCCACTAGCAGACAATATTTTTTACGATTTCAGAGATACACAAGCAAAACTTGGCAGATGACAAACAAAAAAGCAGCAATGAAATGATTTTATTCACATTGTTTTGTTTTTAACCGACGAAAATACGGAGGAGGTTCTCTAGTCGACCGGTATATATATATATTTTTCAATGTATGACCACGCATAACTTTTTACTGAATAGTCCTATTTGGATTTTTTTTTTTTTTTTTTTGAAAGGGTACACCTTCCTGGTGGTCCCATGGTCCCATGATGCGGGGTTTGAGAACGGAATCCTGAAGAAATTGAGGGGAATCTTCAGAATTCCATTCATGAGCATACTCTTTGCGTATAATGAACGGAATTTCGTATAGTAATATAAGTAATAGCTGGAAAACAAAAACAATTTTTCAGAAAGTGCAAAATATTACAATATGTGCATGAAATTTTGAAAATGAGTTGTATATATTCCCTTTGAGTTTTAGGTCTATTTATATTTGAATCGCAATCGTCCAGTCGACTATAGGTTTAAGAATATAGTTAGTATATTGCTAGGTGGATGGCGCAGAAGAGTTAAAATGTTTTAACATTCCAATTTGCCCCGTTATTTAAATCTTACCCCCACGTTCCCCAACATCTGAAGGAGGTTTAAATGGACATTTTGTAGAATATGCATTAGAAAATGCGTGCATATAAGCTAAGAAAAAATCCTATCTTTGATGAAACAAAAATAATCATAAAATAAAACTTCATAAAAACCAAAATGACAAAAAATTTCATTTTGGTACTCTCGGACCTTCAAAAATATTTTTTATCATGCAACTATTTTTTTTAATTATAAACGATCTATCAATTTTCCGATGAAGACTTGAGTGCTTTTGGCTTGAGATTTTTTTTTTTTTTTTTGTAATATGTTTATTGTTCTTGCATGATATTCATTTTTGTGAAAAAAAAAAAAAAAATCTTTGAACAACGTTCAATAGAAAAAATTAAATCGAAATACTGCGTTTTTAAAGTTTCACCATATTTCTTGATTTTTTTCCTTTCTCATCACAGTGTCGATGTTCGATTGCACCCCCCAAAATCAATTCCTGGATACGCCACTGACTAGCAGGATCATAGCCAGCGGGGTGCACCAAACTAAAAATAGAAAGGTTTTTTTATCTTTCATATTATTTATTTTTTGGGGTTTCTTTTTTCTGTTTTTCATTTTATTTGTTTATTTATTTATTTTTCAAAAGTAAATTCTGTGGCGTATTTTTATCTCTGTTTAATTCATTTAATTTATAAGTATATTTATCACAAGTGCATTGCAATATTTTGGTAATTTATCCTTTGCTTAAAATGAGTATAATTTTACTTGAAAAAGAAATTGGAAAACTAAAAATAACAATATTAAAAAAGTGTTGAATTTATATTACTTAAAAAATTATTTAAGTATTTTGTAGTTTGTGCTTGTTTATTTTGTTTTAATTTGGAAAGGCAAGGGGTGTAAAAACGCACCCCCTTTATGCAGTAAAAGTTCTAGTGACGATAAACATTGTAGTAATAATTTTTGTGATGTACTTAGTAGTTTCTGGTAGTTAGTAGAAAATTTTATTTTTAAAAACCAAGTATAAAAGTGCATCCCCCTTACGGCATTCAGAAACATCAACATAATAAAATATTTTGTGAACTGCTTCAATTCTAAAATACATGAATATCAAAAAATTCCATAATTGAATAAATTAAATGTTTTTTATTAATATTGATTATAATTTTTGTAATACTTTTTTTAAGATAATGGGGTGCTCCCCCCTCCCCCTTTCGCGACCTCAATGCCGGTCCCTATACTTTAATTTCATTGGCTCATCTAATGCTTTTTGTTTGAATATATTTTCCTCAATTAAACAATTTGATGAACGTATTATTTCTCAAAGATAACACTAGATGGCAGCATAAAAATAGTGAATGTATGAAAGCTTTAGCAACGCCTTCTAATGATGCCATGGACTGATTGACTAATCGGGAGAGCTCTCAAAGAGTTTCTTTGTGGGTATTGTGAGCTTGCGTGTGCTGCAGCATTGTGCCATCCGCAGAACATTTCTCTCCTTCATTCTACTCCGTGGGCGTAATAGTGGAAGCAAGAGCTATTGAACTGGGATGCCGGGTTTATAGCCACGTAAGGTATTCTTTTGTTCACACCACGCATCCTGCATTGACCGGTTCTCTTTTGTTCTCGGCTGATTTTGACGTTTCTGATCAAACCATGTTTAAGATTGGAATCGTTTAACTAGTTAGTCTGCTGTATTTCAAATAATGAGTGACCTAGTTGATGAATTACTTAGGTACGGTCTTTTTTTCGGTGCAATCTTTCAATTAGTATGCATTGCTGCTGTAGTATTTATACCCCCGAAAGAAGAAGGCCGGGTAAGTAATGAGACGTGTATTTTTCAGTAATGGTACATATTAGTGAACTCTTTTCGTCACTTTTCTGTTGCATTTTTCTGGTAGTTGATTTAATTTTTGGAATTGAATTATTTCACTAGCAATAAAGAAACATTCAATTTCATTAAGTTTGAAAGTGCATTCTTTATATTTTATTGTTCACATGTATAGGCAGGGTTTAAAAGTATCACGAAATTTTCAAAAAAATCTGATAGAGGGAAATATGTTTAACATGAATATGCTATGATGTGTAGAATTGGTTTGCACGAAATGACATTGCAGGGGTCCCGCCCGGAAATCACACGGTGTAGCTTAACACAAATTGTTCAACACAAAATAATATTTCCCTCCTCTCAGTTTTGTGTTCAACGTTTCACATTTTTTTGTGTATGCATCCCATATTTTCTTAGTCAACATGGACTACTTCAACTGGTAACTTCATGTGCAAGTCACACTGTTGTATATTTTCATGCATTGTTATTAAAATACATTGACTAAAAATTAATATTTCTTTCATTTCTAATCTATATGCCACAGTAGGATGACTAAAATGGTGACTGAACTAAATGCGTAAAGTAGATGATCAATTCATGTAAAATAGTAACCCTAGGACTCTATAAGGTGACTTCTCTTTTAAAAAAGAAAAATTAATTTCATCATACACTCAAACCACATTAATTCGAACATGCTTAAAATGCATTAGTGTGATGAGGGACTACATCTGCGATCCTTGTCGTATTATATTTTTTACACATAGCTTACTATTTATTATTATTTTAAAACACTATTTATTATTATTTTAAAAATTTAATTTTAAAGGTCTTATGAGTTTCTATTTTCAAGATTTAACTATTATTTTACTGCTTTAGTGAAAAGATGCAATAAATGAGTCCGGGCTCATTCAGTTTGCTCTATGTTTTACTTTTCTACAATTTCCCTTTAGATTTGTCACTGTTTTTATAATTTATAGGAGCAGGCAGTAATGTTTAATATAATCTAATAATAAAGATAATAATAATCTTCCTATTGCGCATTGAAATTATAGAGAACTTTGAGGAGGGGGGTTAGGGAGACAGTTTTCAGCTCGGGTGCCTTTAGGATGGCCCTGGATGCATACTACATAAATAATAGATATACTTATCTGGTGAATTCGTATATTTTCCAGTACCAGAATGCGACTGAGAAATAATTGAATCCTGAGTTATCACAGATTCTATGTGAATGGGGAGTTTAATTTTTTTCAGAAAAGCATTCATAACAATGGTGTGCAAGAGTTTAATCTTCCACATTATGACCTTCTCTGGCCTGCTTGATCCCCATATTTTCACAGTTCAATTTCAATCATATCCAGAATCAATTTGAGAGATAAGTTGGATGGCCTACGAGTTTGATTGAATTAATGGCCCTTTTACAGTTGATGCGGGACAAAGTGACATTGATCACATATACTGTATAATACTTTTAAACTTCAATCATTACCAGTATCACCTCGTGCATTCATGCTAGAGGTGGACCAGCAGGATACTAATACCTCCATTCACTAGAAATGATTTCGTCTGAGAAATTATCATTTTGTTTTCATTTTATTACCACTTTCTTTATACCAATGTAGTCCTAACGTATGTAAGATTACATTTCACTCTAACTACTCTTTCTGGGTGCATCATTTTTTAAAAAAAGCATATAGTGTTGTTCTGGTAAGTTGACCTTGACAATGTTTATCTCTTTTCCAGTAAAGGAAAAGGAAAGGTAAATTGTTGTGTATTTGAGTTGCAATACTTTTACAAAACAACCAACTACCAGAGCAGTACTATATCAAGTTATTAAAACCTTATTAATGTTTCACAAAGTCGAATTTTAATTGCATAAACATTTGGATTTTGAGAATTCCTCACAAAAAATAATTTTAAAGATTTTTCATACAATTTGCTGTGAGTCAGATACTATCTAATTTCTAAGCGAACAAAACAATTGTTTTTTTTTTTTTTTTTCAAAATGATCTTCAATTAAAATTTTTCCAATTGTATTTAGGATGGTGGGGACTCCAGTGATGAAGACATTTTACCTGATGGCACCATACATCAACCTTCTCATCGACATCACACTCACCATGTTGGAAGACGCAGCAGACAGGAGAAAAAGAAAAGGAGATGATCAAAAGTAATAGAAAGTAACCATCCAACTTTTCAACTCTTCAATGTTTTATTAGTTAATATACATAGTGCGTCCCAAAAGTAATGCGAATGATTTTTTTCTGGCGCAATGGTACAGCGCAGCGTGTTCTAACCAGCTGAGTCAGGTGTAGGGGGGTGTAGGCTTCAAATTGCGCCAGGTGTTTTTTAGTTGTCAGCTTCCAGAGAGACAGAACGTGTGATATAGTGAACCCCTTTTTCAGTAAATGTGACATGAGAAAATGGACAATTCGAAGAAGAAACGGTGTGCTATCAAGTTTTGTGTTAAACTTGGGAAGTCTGGCACCGAAACGTTTCAATTAATTCAACAAGCTTTTGGGACTGATTGCTTGTCCCATTCCCAAGTTTTCCGATGGCACAAGTCATTCATGGAGGGTCGAGAGAACATTACAGACGAACCTCGCAGCGGGCGGCCGTCAACCTCACGAGCCAACGAAAATGACGCGTGTGCGTGATTGTTTGAACTCTGACAGACGATTGAGCCTCCAATTGATAGCAGAGACTCTAAACTTAACAAAATTAACAGTTCATCATATTGTCACAGAAGATTTGAACATGAGAAAGGTGTGTGCCAAACTGGTTCCAAAAGTTTTGACCGACGAACAAAAAGACCTGAGAGTGCTCCGATGCCAAGAAATGTTGGAAATGTGTGAAAAAGATCCTAATTTTTTGAACGTAGTTATCACCGGCGATGAGTCCTGGATTTTCGAGTATGACCCTGTTACAAAAAGGCAGAGTTCAGAGCAGCACACCACATTCTCTCCCCGTCCCAAGAAAGCATGCATGAGCAAGTTCAGGATCAAAACCATGCTCATTGTTTTCTTTGACGTCAGAGGTATTGTGCACCACGAATTTGTACCGACTGAGACAACAGTTAACTCGGCTTTCTACTTGGAAGTGCTTAAAAGACTGAAAAGGACTGTCGCCCGTCGCCGAAATGACATCAAGGACACGTGGAAACTTCATCACGATAATGCGCGGAGTCACAGCGCTTTCATTATTAATGACTTCCTGGCCAGGGCTCACACCCCATTGGTTCCCCAGTCTCCTTACAGTCCTGACCTGGCTCCTGCGGACTTTTTTCTATTTCCTAGGTTGAAAGGAGCAATGAAAGGTGAACATTGGGACTTGATTGAGAGCATTCACAGGGGTCTGGCCAGAGGAAATTCGGGTCCGTTAACGGACCCTTCACAAAAATACGATCAAGCAAAACGGACCTTTCACAAAAATACTATCGAGCAAAACGGACCCTTCACAAAAATACGATCAAGCAAAACGGACCCTTCACAAAATGCTAATCAAACAAACGTGCATTTCACACATGATTCATTCAAAAAGCAAATCTGAAATCAAAATAATGCATAGCATATTTCTGTGTAAAAGCCCATAACTTTTGGGCCTTTTCTGAAGTTAAAGAAGGGAATCGTTTATCTGCCAACTTTGCGGAAAAAAAAAGTCGGCACTTCCTGCCCGGCCCTGCGATGCTCGGGCAAGCAAAAAATCTTTAGTGTAAAATGTAGCACTTTTTGTTGGTTTCTTTTAAAGAAATTAACATTTTAAAAAAGGTAGTTGTTTTGCTTTAATGGTTCTGCTTGTTTGTTTTATCACATGCAAATCAAAGTGGCTTGCTGTGATGTTGCTGTTATAGATTTCTCTGGAAGTGCAGAGTAAGGATTTTTCTCCCTGCTATGAACTTAAACATAAAGAAAATAATAATAATAGCAATTATCAGCGGAATGAACTTAGAACTGCAAACAGATAGCTGGGGTGGAGAAAAAATGGGATTGCTTCTGCGTAGAGCGATCAGCTACTATTTAAAATTAAAATTATCTCCATCTGACGTCTTTGGTGCGATGTTTTGACCTTATTTTGGCAGAAAATTGTTTTTTTTTTTTTTTTTTTAATTTCATTTATTTATTTATTTTTTAATGCTTACAAGGGTGGTGTTTTAGTTATATTTAGGAATTATTGTATTTTTGCGTCTTTTAATATTAGAAGTCTGGTATTGTTTGTTTTGCTATGTTTCCCTACTGTATGTTTTCCTCCGAATTTTTGGCGAATATGTCAGTGATTATTAATGACATTCATCATATAAACCTGATGAAATTCAGCTCTAAAATTTTTGACTTTAATAAATTATTAAAAATCGTTTTTATATTTATGATGCTTTCATTTTGAAAAAAGCGATCTCTGCATCCGATATGGAAATCGAATTTTACTTTCTTTTCAAGCTAATTACTCTTTATTAGGAGGCAAATAAATGAAAATTCGCGTTATTTTTTGCTCAGATCATTATTTTAAATTTTTTAAAGCAAAATTAACTGTTCTTTTATTAGTCTAAATGTTAAACGATCGCTCCATTTTAGTTTTGCATTAATTGTGGAAACAGACATTAATAATATGTTTACTATAGACCTTTGAAATGCGATTGTGAAGAAAATTCACCAAAAAAATTATTTTATGTTCCGTTTTTATGCTTTTGATGTCACTTGAATGATCACTTTGAAAACTGCAATCTCTTTGCATCCACTACAGGAATCGGACTTTTCGCATTTTTGATATTTAATATGCTTTTTTTAAGAGGAAAATAAATGAAATTAATTGTTATTTTTTATTAAATTAAAAAAAAAATATTTTTTGCAATTTTTTTTCAAAATTGTTTGATTTTCACAAAATTATTTAGTTTTTCACAAAAAACGGACCCTGTGAAAAATCCAGGACAGGCCCCTGATTCAAGCTCATGTCACATCGGCTCTGAAGAACATTCCAAAACAAGCCTTCCAAGATGCCTTCCAGGGTTGGAAACACCGTCTTCGGAAGTGTATCAATGCAAGAGGGTGCTATTTTGAGGATTTTTGACTTTTTGTATAAATATCTTCAGTAAGTGTTTTTTTTATGAATTTTTTCGCATTACTTTTGGGACGCACCATGTACACATTTGTCTTAATTTTGATATTCATATTTCATTTACGAAATTGAGATTGGCACAGTAGGCCATGGCCCTTGTGGGCTGTCCCTGAATTTGGTTTTTAGTTTCTCCTTTATGTGTATTTAAAAATTAATTTTATAAATAAACTGAGTTTTATGTAAAAATTAACAGAACAGAATGAAACAATGATGACAATGAAACATCAATAAAAGGGCTAAAGTCTTTTTTTTTTCTTTCTGGCTACCATAATTAATTTTTTAACTATGAATGCTATCCTATAAGCATTAGAGTGGGCCAAAAAAGATTTTTTTTTTTTTTTTTTCAATTTTCGATGATAGGTATTGTGGAAAAAGTGCCATTAGGGGAGCAAAGTGCACGTAAAAAAATTGAAATTTTTTGATCAATATCTTGATCTGCCACAATTGTATTGAAGTTTGGAAAAATTGCAGTTTTTTAAAATTTTTAGGAAATTATTATTAAAAAAAATTTAGCATCTAACATCTAAAAATGCATAATATGGGACAAACAACAGTGGTTATTTCAGATAAATACGGCGAAAACAGCAATTTAACGTTTTGACAAAATTTAATTTAAACCAGAAAAAAAAAAAAAAACAGGAAATTGCCAAATCTTCAAGACATTTGTAAAAAAGGAAGGAATTATACCACAGACTCCAAATGGCAACTTTTTCACCCTACCCGCTGTTGAAAATCGAAATTTTTTTAAGAAAATAATTTGCTAAATAGCTCAAAGAAACTGCATTTCTTCTAAACTTCAACGCATTTGTGGCAGATCAAGAAATTGACCAAAAAATTTCAATTTTTTTATGTGCACTTTGCTCCCCCACTGGCACCTTTTCCGCAATACCCATCATCGAAATAAAAAAAAGGATTTTTCGGCCCACAATAATAAACATGCGAGGAAAGCCTCATATGTATGGACAATTTTCCAGAATAGTGTGATTTCTTGTCTCATATAGCAACCTTAGAAAAGTTTTTTATCATCATATATATTATTTCCATTATTTCCTTAAGTGTGAGAATGCCATAACTTTCTCAATACTTTATACAGCTTCATCATAAGTAAAGTGTCATTTTAAAGATTTTTTCACTATTTTAAGCAAAAACAAAGAGAATCTTCAATGCATACGTATAGCATTTAAAAATGGAGACCTATTGAGTTGATTATAGCGTTGTGCTAACTGTATGAGGGTTGTGAGTTTGAATCCCCAAGGGACAAAAATATTGTTTTAGCCCCTTGTATATGTGTATATATTCTATGGCATAACTCTGGTAAAAATTTGTATGCAACGTCGTTGCAAATAAAAATTAAGACTGAAATTTTATAATTTATTTTTTATCCCTTCAGTTTTAATTGATTCACCACAAATAAAAAGTTGTAACCTAATAAACTTGAGATTTGAAAGGATCCATGGGGAAGAATGATGGAGGTGCGTTTTCTTTCAAATTCAGATAATCATGGGGATTGGTAGATTGTTACAGTCAGTATTTAGCTGTAACATCAACCAGACAAGAATGATCATAGTCCCTTTGGTATAACAAGGAAAGTTTAGGGCTAGTAGGAAAAAGATTGGAAAGAAGATCAGGACTTCAAACTTTAAAAAAAATTAATAGTGAAATTTTTTTCGATCGACTTTTATTGTTCTTTTCTCTTAGTCTTCCTATTCAATTTTACAAAGAAAAGAATTATACGCTTCACATACATACTTATTTATTGACAAATGAGTATACGTTCTGTTATGTTACCCTGCTTATAGAGATCAGTTTAATCCCAATTGTTGACCTTATATTCAGGTCTGGCAGTATGTACATAAAAACTGCCATGGGAAAATAAATGGCAGTATGTGTAGAAATGACTCTTGAGCCATTTCAAGAACCCATTTTCCTATTGTTTCAACTAACAATAGGAAAATGTTGGAGTTTTAGGTTTCTTTCGTGCTTTATTTTCAGTGGAAACCAAATAAGCAAGCTTGTACAGTAAAACTAAAGTGCAAAAAAAGACAAATGGGCAAAAAAAGTAAATTGGCAGATACTGCACTTTAGCTTCCCACAGCAGTATATGTATCTACGCACGTACGTATGTGTGGGGGGGGTTAGGTTTATTTAACATGTGAATACCACACGCACAAATCTCTTAGAGACTGAATGTAACTTCCTTGTCAAATCATTAAAATACATCCTACAATATTCAATCTTTTTTTTTTTTTTTGGTTTTGAAATTATTTCACACAATCAATATAGCAAATTAACTTAAATGTTGTAAGCCAATTGGATGGCTACTGAACTGTTAAGAATATTGTGTGAAAAATGATGTGGAAATATTTGGCTGAAATTTATATAAAAGGCATAATCATTATAAGTAAAGCACAAATCATTTTAAAAAATTACAGAAAATATTTATTTCAATGTTACAGTTGAGCCCCTTGTATTGCACAAAACAATTGCTAATATTTTTTTGATACAAGTTTTCTGAAGTTGTATTTGATCTCAGCCACAATTTCTCGTATTTTTAGTGCTCTTCCCATGTTTGAAAATCAAAGGAAACTTATTTTTAAACTAATTTTCCGTGAGGCTAAGAAAGTTATGCCATTCATAATGCTCTACAGTTTATTTTAAAAAATAAAAAGAATTTATCTAGTAGTTCAAAAAGGGGTTTATAAAGATATTTTAATTTTGATAAAAAATGTTTGACAAGTATTATGTATTAACATTTTAAAAACTTACTTAAATTTAATAATAGTGTCACCAGATTAATTATTTTAGTTTCCTAACTTGAATGGTCACAATTTCATATGTGGTGGGGGGGGGGGGAATTTGCATAATGAAGAGGCTAAGTTGTGAACCCTACACAAACTCTTTACAGTTGATAATTATTCATATTAACTGGACTTTACAACAAGCGCTTTTCGCACCATAAACTATGTGAGCATTTCCTTCTGATCCAATCGTTCACAATCATTCTAACACTCTTGAGGCTGGTTAGTCACTGTCCCTTGTTGAGGGTAGACATAGATGGAAGCTGCATGCACCCTGTTAAGTCTAGATTCTTTGGCAGATTCTTGGTGTTTTTTGAATGTCAAAAAATGTGATGCAATGTTTTTGTTGATCCAATACAGAACTGCTTCTAGCCATCAAACCCAGTAGGTGTTGCTGGTGATCCTTTAGGTGTGGGTGGAAGTGGTGCTGTTGATGCTATAATTGTAGTAATATTTGGAAGATCAGGAAAAAAAAACTTCTGCATGGCACACTATCGAATTTTCACACAAAGCTAGCCAGACAGGTACTTGGCTATATATTATACATCCGTGCGTGTCTTCTGTCGTAGCTCCTAGATCGTTGAACTGGTGGTTTTTTTTTTTTTTTTTCCTTTTTGAGAGGTGGCTTGATAGAAAGTGTGCTTACCTATGCCATGATTTATTAGAGTTGTGGTTTTTCAAATTTTTAATATAATATTAGTGGTTATATTTCTTATGAAAGACTAATATATATTGCAGACTATTTCTCAAGGTATCATCCCGTTAATCTCATTTATTTCTTTTCCCGCAGATGTGTGAAAATTCACCTTCATGTCTCTTCCAAAGCTAAGTTATCTTCACAATTGACTTGATGCGTTCCCATTACTGTCTCACCCTCCAATCTTATGTTTTGTACATTTTTAACATTTATTATTGAAAATTAACCTAATATTGATTCAGGTCCATCATTTGTATGTGTTGCAGTCTTGTTTGGTTTACTAATGTATCAAATTTGAAATCCGAAATAATCTCTGGAAATATGGGCTCTTATAAAAAAAAAAAATATGTTAAATTCTCCCTTTCAGAGAACTTTTTACTCCTAATATAATAAAAGATATCTGATGTACAAATTGTAAAAGAATATAATTTTGTATGACAGTCTTTAATAGTATAATCTATTTAAAGTATATTTAATGATTTTGATTGTACTCTCAAAAATAAGGACTGCCTTATCATTGAGAAAAACTTCAGAACTTGTCTTTTATTTATTTATTTTTTTTTAATTACAAAATTTTGTTCCTTAAATGCATTAAGCAAAGAGAAAATATGTTTAATATAGAATGCAATGATTTTTTAAAAGCTTATTTTTCCTATTTGTATAAGTGTTCTTACTGATGCATTAGGTTAGTTATTACATGATCTGCAATTAAGTCTTTAAACAAAATATATGTTCATCTTTTGAATTTTAAAGTTATATGATTCGCACATCCAACTTTTAATTCTTCTGTCGATACTGCGAAATGCTTTCTGTGCTTAAGAGCAAATGATTTCAATTTTAACTTTATTTATTAATTGTAGCAAACTATTGTCATAAGAAAATTAATTTGCAAGATTTATTCTTAAATATTTATAATTATGTCTTAACTATCATAATAAATTATTTGTCTAATTATTTATTTAAGCGAAGGTCTATTTAAGCATAATGTTTTTATTGTATAATATTTTCAAACGATATTTAAAAATATAATCGAGGTTTAAAAATTTAATAGGGGTTAAATTTTTACCCCTCATTATTTTATTAATCATTTTCAAATTAGATACAAATGTAAGTATTTAACATTCATTACCTATTAATAAATTAAGTCTTAGTGACTTTCAAAATATAAAGCAATTCTTCTTACAAATAGTGTTTAAACCGAATAAACCCAGTTTAAAGGGAAAAAAACTGATTTCAAACAAAAAAAGAAAACCCCCCCTTTTTTTTCCTTCAACTCTAGGGTGTTGAGTTCACATTACTGTCTCCCTCCCCAATCTTACGCTTTTGTATACTTTTAAAATTCATAATTCAAAATGAGCCCAATATGATTTTTCTAGTACAGAACAACATTTGTGTATGTTGAGTTCTCATTACTGTCTTCCCTCTCCAATCTTTTGTTTTTGAATATTTTTAACATTCATTATTGAAAATTAGCCCAGATTCTGGAAGAGAGCAACATATGTGGATCTTTGTGTGCGTGTGTGTTCCCATTACTGTCTTCCCTCTTCAATCTAATGCTTTTGTATATTTTTAACTTTTATTATTGAAAACTTACATGATTCTTTAACCGAGCAGCATATGTATATCATTTGTGTGTGTCGAGTTCACATTACTGTCTCCCTCCCCAATCTTATTCTTTTGTATATTTTTAACTTTTATTATTAAAAACTTGCTCAGTATGATTTTGGAACAAAGCATCATGTATGGATCATTTGCGTGTGTTGAATCCCCATTACTCTTTTCTCTCTCCAATCTTATGCTTTTGTATATTTTTAACTTTCATTGTTGAAAACCTACCCAATATGATTCTAGAACAGCGCAATATACGTATATCATTTGTAAGCGTTGAGTTCCAGTTACTGTCCCCCTATCCAATCTAATGTTTTTGTATATTTTTAATACTAATTTTTGAAAAGTAACCCATTCTGATTCTGGAACAGAACAACATTTGTATCATTACTGTCTTCCCTCTCCAATCTAATGCTTTTGTATATTTGTAACTTTCATTGTTGAAAACCTACCCAATATGATTCTAGAACAGCGCAATATACGTATATCATTTGTGAGCGTTGAGTTCCAGTTACTGTCTCCCTGTCCAATCTAATGTTTTTCGTATATTTTTTAAATCTATTATTGAAAATTGAATCATTATGATTCAGAGCAGCAGCATTAGAACCTCATTTATGTGCTTTGAGTACCCATTATTGGGTGCCCTCTCCAATCTTATGTTTTTGTATATTTTTAATACTAATTTTTGAAAAGTAACCCATTCTGATTCTGGAACAGAACAACATTTGTATCATTACTGTCTTCCTTCTCCAATCTAATGCTTTTGTATATTTTTAACTCCCATTATTGAAAACTTGCCCAGTATGGTTCCGGAACAGAGCAACATATGTAGATCATTTTTGTGTGTTGAGTTCCCATTACAGTCTCCCTCCTAAATTTTATGCTTTTGTAAATTTTTAAGATTCATTCTTTAAAATTTACATATGTTTCCGGAGCAGACTTGCAATTGTGTATCATTTGTGTGTGATGAGTTGCCATTACTGTTTTCATTTCCAATCTTATGCTTTTATGTATCTTTAACAATTTTTGTATTGAATATTCACTCTGAGATTCTAGAACAGCGCAACATATAGGCATCATTTGTATGTGTTGAATAGGGATGCACCGATAAGCAAATAGGCCGAATACAGATTAATCGGCTGTTGATAATCGGCCGATTAATGACAAGGATAATTGTTTTTCTACTACCAATTTTGTCATCACTGTTTTTTATCTCTTATACAATTCCAAGTTTAGACATAGTAGGTAATTTATTTCTGGGAGAAGATTTTTTTCCATTTTCCTAGTTTTCACAAAATAATTTCAATATTTTATCAAATTTCTTAGAATCAATTTTCATATTAGTGTCAATAATATTATAAAACATTGTTAGTTATATTAATTGGAAATAAAAATTTATTTAAAAAAAGGAGGGGTGGGGGAGTGTGAGGTGAACACTCCAATTTAGGAGTACTTTTAATTAATTTTTTCAGTATCAGTAGCAATTTAATTCAATACTTTTATTCTTTGAAATTTAGAGGTTATCTGAAAACACTGTGCTAAGGAGAAAACTATCGCCACATGAAAAATGTTGTATCATTGTCTATGTATATTTATTCAAAGTAGGAGAATTCATTAAAAAAAAACCTATATCAACTGTGCGGATTATTATTACTGTTAATAAAACTATTCATCATAGTTTCGTAGTGAAAGTATACTTTGAAGAATAATATCTGAAAAATATTTTTCAGCCGAGTAACCGGCCCGATTTTGCCAATTATTAATAATTGACAAAGTGGCCGATTAATCGGTGCATCCCTAGTGTTGACTTCTCATTGCTGTCTGACCTCTTTAATCTTATGGGTTTGTACATATTTTAACATAAATTATTGAACATTAACCCACTATGTTTCTGGAATAGAACAACATTCGTATCATTTCTGTCTAACTCTTTAATCTGTCTAAGTTTTTGTATATTTTTAACATTTATTATTGAAAATTGACTCATGATTCTAGAACAGAGCAACATGTATGGATCATATGTCTGTGTTGAATTCCCCCTCTCCAATCTTATGCTTTTGTATATTTTTAACTTTCATTGTTGAAAACCTACCTAATATGATGATGGAACCGAGCAACATGCGTATATCATTTGTGAACATTGAGTTCCAGCTACTGTTTCCCTCTCCAATCTAATGTTTTTGTATATTTTTTACATCTATTATTGAAAATTGAATCATTACGATTCATGACACCAGCATTAGTACCTCATTTATGTGCATTGAGTTCCCATTATTGGGTGCCCTCTCCAATCTTATGTTTTTGTATATTTTTAATACTCATTTTTGAAAAGTAACCCATTCTGATTCTGGAACAGAACAACATTTGTATCATTACTGTCTTCCCTCTCCAATCTAATGCTTTTGTATATTTGTAACTTTCATTGTTGAAAACCTACCCAATATGATTCTAGAACAGCGCAATATACGTATATCATTTGTGAGCGTTGAGTTCCAGTTACTGTCTCCCTGTCCAATCTAATGTTTTTCGTATATTTTTTAAATCTATTATTGAAAATTGAATCATTATGATTCAGAGCAGCAGCATTAGAACCTCATTTATGTGCTTTGAGTACCCATTATTGGGTGCCCTCTCCAATCTTATGTTTTTGTATATTTTTAATACTAATTTTTGAAAAGTAACCCATTCTGATTCTGGAACAGAACAACATTTGTATCATTACTGTCTTCCCTCTCCAATCTAATGCTTTTGTATATTTTTAACTCCCATTATTGAAAACTTGCCCAGTATGGTTCCGGAACAGAGCAACATATGTAGATCATTTTTGTGTGTTGAGTTCCCATTACTGTCTTCATTTCCAATCTTATGCTTTTATGTATTTTTAACATTCATTGTATTGAATATTAACTCTGAGATTCTAGAACAGCGCAAAATATAGGCATCACTTGTGTGTGTAGTTCTCATTACTGTCTGACCTCTCCAATCTTATGGGTTTGTACATATTTTAACAAATTATTGAAAATTAACCCATTGTGTTTCTGGATTAGAACAACATTCGTATTATTTCTGTCTAACTCTTTAATCTGTCTAAGTTTTTGTATATTTTTAACATCTATTATTGAAAATTGACTCATTATGATTCTAGAACAGAGCAGCATGTATGGATCATATGTCTGTGTTGAATTCCCATTACTCTTTTCCCTCTCCAATCTTATGTTTTTTTATATTTTTAACTTTCATTGTTGAAAACCTACCCAATATGATGCTGGAACAGAGCAACATGCGTATATCATTTGTGAACATTGAGTTCCAGCTACTGTTTCCCTCTCAAATCTAATGTTTTTGTATATTTTTTACATCTATTATTGCAACTTGAATCATTATGATTCATGACACCAGCATTAGTACCTCATTTATGTGCGTTGAGTTCCCATTGTTGGGTTGCTTTCTCCAATCTTATGTTTTTGTATATTTTTAATACTCATTTTTGAAAAGTAACCCATTATGATTCTGCAACAGAACAACATTTGTATCATTACTGTCTTCCCTCTCCAATCTAATGCTTTGTATATTTTTAACTTTCATTATTGAAAACTTACCCAATATGATTCTTTAACCGAGCAACATATGTATATCATTTGTGTGTGTTAAAAACACATTACTATACCCCAATCTTATGCTTTCGTATATTTTTTAACTTTCATTATTGAAAGCTTGCCCAGTATGATTCTGGAACAGAGCAGAATGTATGGATCATTTGCATGTGTTGAATTCTCATTACTCTTTTCCCTCCCTAATCTTATGCTTTTGTATATTTATAACTTTCATTGTTGAAAACCTACCCAATATGATTCTGGAACAGAGCAACATACGTATATCATTTGTAAGCGTTGAGTTCCACTTACTGTCTCCCTGTCCAAATCTAATGTTTTTCGTATATTTTTTGAAATCTATTATTGAAAATTGAATCATTATGATTCAGAACAGCTGCATTAGTACCTCATTTATGTATGTTGAGTTCCCATTATTGGGTGCCCTCTCCAATCTTATGTGCTTGTATATTTTTAATACTCATTTTTGAAAAGTAACCCATTATGATTCTGGAACAGATCATCATTTGTATCATTACTGTCTTCCCTCTCCAATCTAATATTTTTGTATATTTTTAACTTCCATTATTGAAAACTTGCCCAGTATGGTTCTGGAACACAGCAACATATATAAATCATTTTTGTGTGTTGAGTTCCCATTACTGTCTTACTCGCCAATTTTTTGCTTTTGTAAATTTTTAAGTTTCATTCTTTAAAATTTACACATGTTTCCGGAGCAGACTTGCAATTGTGTATCATTTGTGTGTGATGAGTTGCCATTACTGTTTTCATTTCCAATCTTATGCTTTTATGTATCTTTAACAATTTTTGTATTGAATATTCACTCTGAGATTCTAGAACAGCGCAACATATAGGCATCATTTGTATGTGTTGAATAGGGATGCACCGATAAGCAAATTGGCCGATTACCGATTAATCGGCTGTTGATAATCGCCCGAGCCGGTTAATGATAAGGATAATTGTTTTTCTACTACCAATTTTACCATCACTGTTTTTTTATCTCTTATACAATTCCAAGTTTAGAAATAGTAAGTAATTTATTTCTGGGAAAATATTTTTTTCCATTTTCCTAGTTTTCACAAAATAATTTCATTATTTTATCAAATTTCTTAGAACCAATTTTCATATTAGTGTCAATAATATTATTAACACATTGTTAGTTATGTTAATTGGAAATAAAAATTTATAAAAAAAGGAGGGGTGGGGGAGTGTGTGGTGAACACTCCAATTTAGGAGTACTTTTAATTCATTTACTTTAGTAATCAGTAGCCATTTAATTCAATACTTTTATTATTTGAAAATTACAGGTTATCTGAAAGCACTGTGCTAAGGAGAAAACGATCGCCACATGAAAAATGTTGCATCATTGTCTATGTATATTCATTCAAAGTAGGAGAATTCATTTAAAAAAAACTTTATATCAACTGTGAGGATTATTATTACTATTAAAAACATAATTCACCACAGTTTCCTAGTGAAAGTATACTTTAAAGAATAATATCTGAAAAATATTTTTCAGCCGATTAATCGGTCCGATTTTGCCAATTATTAATAATTGACAAAGTGGCCGATTAATCGGTGCATCCCTAGTGTTGACTTCTCATTGCTGTCTGACCTCTTTAATCTTATGGGTTTGTACATATTTTAACATAAATTATTGAACATTAACCCACTATGTTTCTGGAATAGAACAACATTCGTATCATTTCTGTCTAACTCTTTAATCTGTCTAAGTTTTTGTATATTTTTAACATTTATTATTGAAAATTGACTCATTATGATTCTAGAACAGAGCAACATGTATGGATCATATGTCTGTGTTGAATTCCCCCTCTCCAATCTTATGCTTTTGTATATTTTTAACTTTCATTGTTGAAAACCTACCCAATATGATGATGGAACCGAGCAACATGCGTATATCATTTGTGAACATTGAGTTCCAGCTACTGTTTCCATCTCCAATCTAATGTTTTTGTATATTTTTTACATCTATTATTGAAAATTGAATCATTACGATTCATGACACCAGCATTAGTACCTCATTTATGTGCATTGAGTTCCCATTATTGGGTGCCCTCTCCAATCTTATGTTTTTGTATATTTTTAATACTCATTTTTGAAAAGTAACCCATTATGATTCTGCAACAGAACAACATTTGTATCATTACTGTGTACCCTCACCAATCTAATGCTTTGTATATTTTTAACTTTCATTATTGAAAACTTAGCCAGTATGATTCTTTAACCGAGCAACATATGTATATCAAATGTGTGTGTTAAAAACACATTACTGTACCCCAATCTTATGCTTTCGTATATTTTTAACTTTAATTCTTGAAAGCTTGCCCAGTATGATTATGGAACAGAGCAGCATGTATGGATCATTTGCATGTGTTGAATTCCCATTACTCTTTTCCCTCTCCAATCTTATGCTTTTGTATATTTTTAACTTTTATTGTTGAAAACCTACCCAATATGATTCTGGAACTGCGCAACATACGTATATCATTTGTAAGCGTTGAGTTCCATTTACTGTCTCCCTGTCCAATCTAATGTTTTTCGTATATTTTTTAAATCTATTATTGAAAATTGAATCATTACGATTCATGACACCAGCATTAGTACCTCATTTATGTGTGTTGAATTCCCATTATTGTCTGCTCTCTCCAATCTTATGTTTTTGTATATTTTTAATATTCCTTTTGTAAAATTACCCCATTTTAATTCTAGAACAAAACAACATTTGTATCAGTACTGGCTTCCCTCTCCAATCGTATGTTTTTGTATATTTTTAACTTTTGTTACTGAAAACTTACCCAATGTGATTCTGGAACAGAGCAACGTATGTATATCATTTGTGTGCTTTGAGTTCCCATTACTGTTACCTCCCCAATCTTATGCTTTTATGTGTTTTTAACATTCATTCTATTGAATATCAACTCTGAGATTCTAGAGCAGCGCAACATATAGGCATCATTTGTGTGTGTTGAGTTCCCATTACTGTCTTCCCTCTCCAATTTTTTGGGTTTGTACATATTTTAAGCATTAATTAATGAAAACTAACCCATTATGATTCTGGAACAGAACACCATTTGTATCATTTCTGTCTCCCTCTCCAATCTAATGTTTTTGTATACTTGTAACATCTATTAATGAAAATTGACTCATAATGATTCATAACAGCAGCATATGTACTCATTATGTGCGTTGAATTCCCATTATTGGTTCCCCTCTCCAATCATAGTAGATCTTTGTATATTTTTAATACTCATTTTCGAAAATTAACCCATTATGAGTCTGGAAGAGGACAACATTTGTATCATTACTGTCTCCCCTCTAATCTAATGCTTTTGTATATTTTTAACTTCCATTATTGAAAACTTGCCCAGTATGATATTAGAACGGAGAAACATTTGTGCATCAATATTTTACTGCTGTTTCTATATCTGTTTTTGCTATTATTATTACTAGTATTATTTTGTAATTTTTTAATAAACAGATAAAGAAATAAGTTGATGCTTTTAGTGTTTCATGCTTTCACCACTTTCATGTTCGCCACTTTCTATTCCATTACCCAATGCATTGAAAATAATGTGAAAAATTGCAGTTTTGCGAACTATTAAAGAAAGTAACGGAAGAAAACACCTTTAAGAAATATTGTTTACATTAAAATAAACATTTTCTCTTACGGTTTTAATGCAACAGTAAAACTGATTTAAAAGTCCTACAATGAGTTAGATTATATATTCTTGGAAATTAAGATCAAATCAGCCGGCGAAAAAAAGTCGAACAAAAGCGACGACAGCCATAGCAGGATCGAACCTGCGATCTTCAAGCTTCTAGTGTCTTGCTCTATCCAACAACGCGACTGTATATCAGTTTACGAGTGATATTCCTTGAAATTATGTGTAGGAAAAAACATAAAATTATAAACAAATTATAAAAAAAAAATATTGACGCAACATAGACAGGTCTATTTTTTATCAATAGCGTCACTACAAGTTTTGAAATGAAAGGTAAGTCATAAAGTTTGATACAGAAATGAAGAAGTTCTCACGTGATAACAGGAAATAGGCTATAGAATTAAATTTTAAGTTACAAATTATCAAGTTAAAATCAAAGTTTTATTTCCCGATTTTAGCGACAACAGAACTGTAGCTCAGAATCCTGCAATGAGATAATCGGGGGTGGTAGGTTTCAGGGGTTTCCCCTTGATTTCAGGGTTTCCCAGAATGTTTTTCTATAGTTTTATTTTGTGCATTTTCCATCCCTTTCCTACCTAGCAAGTGCCAAACGAGAGTTATGGGGAGGGGAGGGGGGAGGAGCAAAAAAAGCTGAGCATTGCGCATGTTCATTTTAGGTTATTTTTTATTTATTTTTGTATGTGTACAAGATATCTTCAAGGACTTCTTTATTGAATAGATAAAGGGCTTTTACTAGACTAAAACTTCAGCGTTTAGATAGTTTCCTTTCTCAATCTTGTGACTGGAGCTCCTGATCTTCAAAATTAAGTAGAATGAGAACTAAATATGTATCCTCCTATTTGTTATTTTTATGTTGATTCCATTGGCATTTGCAAATAGCGCCCCTCAAAAAAAAAAAAAAAAAAACTAAGAAGACTCTTCCAAAAATTTCTACGATGCAGTCTGTATAGTGTCCCCTCTTCCTTTTGAGGGCTGCAAATGAAACACAGAGCATTAAGTACCCTTTCAGGATTTCATTACTGCGCATCCTTCACTTTCAGGCTTTTTGAGGTTGATCAACCCTAGATTCTTAACTGAACCATTATTACACCTTAATGGGAATTTGGATTGGAATAGAACCCCCACATATACACATGCCGAACTATCGGACATTTTGGGTCAAAAGAGAGAATAGAAGATAGCGGCTCCAACGTGATTTCTCTTTCTTTAAGTTTTGTTTTTCGAAGAAAGCTGTAAAGTTTATTGTTGAAGAGTTTCAAAAACAACAAATTCAGCAAAAGAACTGCTATATTTTAAAATATTAATAAAATAAACAAAACACGCAAATCATAAGATCGAAAACATTTCAAGTGACGAAATAAGACTAGTTCGGTTTTATTCGTGTAGCTTTAATTCACTTGCTAATTAATTATGAAACTTTTATCACCCTCTGGTATTATATATTATCTAGTTCTTAACATAAATATTGTATGTTCATGCACTGATACTAGCTATTTGAATTTCCGTGGTGACGATTTCGGCAAACTTTGTAGCTTTAGAAACTAATTTATAAACTAAACTACAACATTAGTGATTAGTGACATGAGAAAAATAACTCTTAAGGTAAAAGCATTTCATTAAAATAAAAATGGTACCTAGAGTTTTTTTAGATAAAAATCACTTCTTTCGCACTGCCGAGCTCTAGCTCCCGATTTCCTATATCTCGCCAATTAATTATAATTTTTCTCCGATTTCTTCTTTACTTTTAAAATTGAAGTCACAAAATCCTATCGGTGAGCTATTAATACAGTACAATCAGTCATTTCTACAGTATTAATGTTAAAGTCTGGCTTTAAAGAGATGGCACTTGACTCCTCCTTTTTTTTTAGAACTCTCCATTTTCATGAAGGGGTGGTATGCAGATGGAAATTGAAGAATGGGATTCGCAATTCTGGTATTGGTTGTAGAACTTAACGATGTCACTTTCTTCGCTCATCTTCAATACGTCATCCAATTTAAGAAATTAGCCAAAGAGATAAAATTAATTTTGCACGGCCAAAGCAGAGGTCTCATTGGACAGCTCATAGTCTACGTAAGTGGGTGGGTCTTTGTTTCACCTCTCCCTGCACCATTGGTCCAGGACTGCAGCGAATCCAATAATTAATTTGAATTGAAAATTTGCGAAATTAGGATTGCAATAAAGAATTTACTGCTTATCATATTTACTTTTTCGCCAACTATATGCAATTACTGCTGCTAATTACAGTCCAACAATAAAGAATCACATTGTAAAAATATATTTGGAGCACTTTTTTTAAATTCAACTGATCCGAAAAATGCTAAGTATTAGTCATTGAAATTTCGTACCTTAGTCTTCAGAATGATAAAAAAATATACATCAACAAACTTCAACCAGCAGACAATAAATTAAGAGCTAAATTTGTTCACTCAAGCCATTAACTGTGATCTATATTGAAATAAATTAATAATGAAGCAAATTATATTTTGCAGACGATACATTTTAGAACGGTTTACTATAATGTTGTCCCTTTTTTGACCTCGTATGGTTAACCCTGCTGCTGTGTTCGTCCCGAACATACGTATACTGTGTTCGGGTCCAAATGGACCCAACATATGTAATTTATTCCCTAACACCGCTTTTTTTTATATTTTTTCAAGTTTAATTGTTATATTTGATTTTATTAGAAACTTTCCAAATATAAATCACTCAATTTTTGTATTTTATTTTACATATTTAATCCGAGAAAACACATAAATAAAATTTAAATATTATAGCAATTCCAGTTTTCGTACTAAAGAAAACTAACAAAATTATGTAAGCTGTCACTTTAAGAAATTTACTAGAGATTTTTAAGCTTAAAAAGAAGTTAAAAATGGAAATACGAACAGTACAACATTTGTATGAGATGTACAGATTTATGTACAGAATCATATGCGCGGGGGAAGCGGCGGAGAGAGGGGGTAAAAGGGAATTCCCCTCAGATAGGCATAATTGCAGAGTTTGCAGTTCTATGAAAGTTAACCTTGAAACATTTTCACTGGTACTGATTTCAATTCATAGAAAGGAAGAAATGGTATTCAGAAAGAAAAAAAAGAAGAAAAAAAATGAATGAAAGAAAAACAGAAGACAACCATTAAAAAATATTTAAAAAACGTACAAAAACAATGAACAAATGTTTATTTATTGTTTCATAAATTATGCATAAAATAAACAAGCCTGAAATGATTTTGTTTCTCTGATACATGCTTTTTAATCATATGGGTCCAAAAGGACCCGAACACAGTATTAGTAAACTTTTTTTTGACAAGTAGGGTTATATTTCAATCAAAACAAAAAAAATATGTGTGTAATATAACATGAAAATGAACACATTCATGAAGTTACAACGCTATACCAACGTTACTCGAAAATTTATAAGCAAATGAAATCTGTTTTGGGTCGAAAAGGACCCGAACACAGTAGCAGGGTTAAAGAATTATTCCCTCTTCTATACAACTTGTTAGATCGCCAAAATGTCGCTAAATTCATAAAGATGGTACGCTTCAATTTCTTCCTTCTCTACCTATTTTAAGGAATGGACTCGATTTCTCATTCAATTGACAAGTGCCATCTCATCACGGTTTTATTATACAGTGTAACCTCTTTTATAAGCGCGCTCAATGGCAGTGGAGCAAGCTGACGGCTCTTTTGATCCGAAATGGCGGATGCCTCGGCTCCCTAGTTATAGGGGTACGATACGGTAGGGGTATGATACGGTATCACTCTTAAATTTAAGGCAGAGCTCGGGTACAAAATAGTAAGTTTCCGCCCCTAAGCCAATGCTAACTGAGAAACACATACAATAGACCTCCAAGTCGGTTATTCCATCCAAGGACTGCAGTTTCGTGCTTGTTGGCACTCATCAGCTTGGAATAAGAAGTAGCCAAGCTGGGGACAGATCCTCTTACAGAAGCAAATAGTGCCAAATAGCTGCTAACTAATGAAAAATTTAAACAGCAGCTAGAGACCGCACAATAAAACGGTACAACTTGTAAATTTAAGGCAGAGCTCGGGTATAAAGCAATAAGTTACCACCCCAAGTCTGTGCTAAGGCAGAAACACATGCAATACACCACCAACTTAGTTATTCCATCCAAAAACTGCAGTTTCGTGCTTATTCGCACTCATCAGCTTGGAATAGGACGTAACCGAGCTAGATTCAGAAGTTCTCTTGTAGAAACAGAAGGCCAAAAAACTGGTAGCTAACGCAAAAATAGAATAGCACAGAGAGATAGCACAATGGTACGATACAACTCGTAAATTTAGGGCTCTAGCTCGGTTACTTCCTATTGCAGGCTGATGAGTGCTAACAAATACGAAACAGCAGTCCTTGGGTGGAACAATGGAGTTGGCGGCGCATTGCACGTGGCGGTAACATGCTGCTTTACACCAGTGAAACGTTTTTCGCGGTCCGGATTCGAACTTATGACGTTCCCATCATAAGTACGACGCCCAGCTAACCGGGCTAATAGTCTTAGTTTCCGATCCTACTTATCGAAGTGATGTGTAATACAAAAAAAAAAAAAAAAAAAAAAAAAACGTTTTTTTGGGGGGCAAAAAAAAAAAAAAAAAATAAGCAATTGCAAACTACAGGGTGGTTATAAAATAACGTGAGGTGTTCAGAGCCCTCTAGCGCGCGAAGTACTGGACGAAACATTGCCAAATTTCATTGGTGTACACAGGGCCGGATTAAAGATTTGGAGGCCCATAGGCATTTGAAATGAGGGGGCCCCTTCACCATATGGATTTGATAAATGAGCTTTTGAATAACGGATATATATAGCTAAAATATATTTTAATCTTTTGAAATTGTTATTATGTAATACATAATCATAATGATTAATTATATGACAGGTATAAATAGTGTTAATGATTAGCAAGGCTTAGTTTGCATTAGGGAGTAAAAGCTCCTGCACATACGAAATTTAATATTTTAGGCGATATTCATGCTATTCACGCGATAAAAACAGCTGTGGGTACTTTTGGGATCTTGCACCTCTTTTAGTAGAAGTTATGCCCTGGTGATGAAAAAGAAGTTGGATAGAAGTATGAACGTTTACTTAATTTCTATTCGCATATTGCATCAAATAATGTTCTTAACGTTTAACCCTTTATGTCTTTTATTAAGTTAACAATGAATTTTTAGAATTATTTTTGGTTTTTTGAGTTGCCAATACATTAAAAAGCATTTTTACCTAGCATAAAAATTTTGAAATTTCTGGGGGTCTAAGGCCCCAGACGGGTCTTCTAAGTCCCGTTGGGGCATAAAGGGTTAAAGACTTACTGCTGCCGATAGATACAAATGTGCCGAAAACGTCACAATGTTCCATTGTGGAATAACTCATTTAGCTACTGAGGCAAAATGATTCTGAAGGTATGTGCGGAATTCGGCACACCTGACGTTAAAGGGTTAACTCAGTGCCATCTAAAGTTAAAAAAGGATATCTTCGGGATTTCTCGGGGCCCCTTTAAAACCCCGGGGCCCATATACAACTGCCTACGTTGCCTATTCAGTAATTCGGCTCTGGGTATACATAGTAAAAGATGGGATTTTGATTTCTGAAATAAAAAAATAGTTCCAAAAATCGCCGCTAGGGGTAATTTTGGCTCTGCAGAAGCATATTAATGTGAATATTTAGGATAAAATTTGAAACAATGCTTCATACATCAATTTTGTCAAGAAAAAACAGTTATTTAAGAATGAGGTTCAACATTATATAAATAGAATTTCGTTAAAAAGAAAAAAAAAAGCAATGTTGCCCGATTTCAATCCTTATGACTTTTGGTTGTGAGGATGGCAGATGAAAAGTGTTGTGTATCAAAGATATATTTCCGATTCGTAATTTAAAGGATAGCATAACGTTAAAAATGAAAGAAATCAATTCTGATACGTTAAGCCCCGCCGTGAAAAATTCAGATCATTAGAACTTTACAATGGTGGTCATATTGAGCCTAATTTGTGAAGAAAAATCAGTTTTTGCAAGTGAAATTAATGCATATTCTGTCAGTTGGTATTTAATCCTTCAATACACACATTGAAGAAAATTCCCCTGGTAACAGTTTTCAGAACTATTTTTTTTTTTTTTAAATTTCAGAAATCGAAATCCCATGGTCTATTATATGCGCCCATGGAATTAGGAAATCTTTGTCCAGTACTTCGCGCTACAGGGCTCTAAACACCTCACGTTATTTTATAACCACCCTGTACATAAAATTTTACCTTAAGTCTAAGGAACTGAAGTGGAACATAAAATGGATTTCAAACTCTGAGACGTAAGGTCCCTCCAAATAGCGGAGGAGATTGTCTAATATTCTATAAACATTCATGCATTAGTTAATTTCATATATAGATGACAATCATGATGAATTAAATGTATTTTATTCAAGTAGAGTAACTCACACACTTGAGCTTTAAAGTGGTTAATTATTTTTTTACAATTTCAAAATGAAGTTACAATTTCAGACAATTGAATTTGTTTTTGTTTTATTTTAAGACTGAAGTAATTTTTGTTTAAAGAACAAGGTAATGTCTGTCCAAAAATCACCGCTAAAAACTGTCCATCAAACCAAAGTCTCGTTCTAAATGTGTGAATTCAAATATAGTTAAGGTCAGGTGGAGTAAAATAGGTCAGATCAAAAAAATAAATAAATAAATAAATAAATAAATACGTGCAAATAAGATTTTCTTTCTGCGTTGCCATTTTTATGTATTATTGACACCAGGTATCATATTGTATGCAAAATATGTCGCAACTTCTGTTTTAAAGTAGCAAATATTTAAGCGATTTTGTGTTTTCTTAATACGAGCTTGACTGTGTTTATCATAAAAGCTTCCGATGAAAGAAAAATTTAATAGAAATCGAAACTAGTTCTTTTAACTTTCTGTATAGCACATTTTCAAAAATAATTACCCAAAATTATTTTTTGGGTTAGAAAAACGCGTGGGGTGTAATCAGTCATATTTTGCTTTAGGTTAGGCGGAACATGTACTATGTAGATTACATTTTCAGCTTTCTAAACCATTTTTTGTTTTCATGTATGTGTGCACTAATTAAAAACAAGTAGTGGAATGTGGGGCAAAGTGAAATATTTAAGATAAGTCACCTATTTCAAAATGAACAAATGGGAAATTTGTTCTCAAAATTAGTGTATAGAAAGAAGGAATAAAATATTTGTTATACAACCATCGTTAAAATCTTATTTTTCATTTTTGAGTTATTTTGCACCTTCAAAAAAAAGGTGAAAATTTTTCCCTCAAAAAACCATGGGGCAAAGTGAAAAATACAATATTTTTGTAATGAAACATTTTCTATTAAACGAGTTGGAGTAATTTTCATCAAATGAAAGCGTAAATAAAAGAATAAATGAATTATTAAGGAAAATATGAACCAATAAATAAATAAACAAATAAATGAACTAATATATGAGAGAAATAAATGAATGAATAAAAGAGAGGATGAATAATAAAATAAGTGCATGAATGAATAAAGTAGTGAATTAATAAGTAAAAGAAAGTGAATTAAGTAAATGAATACATAAGTGAACGAAATGAACTATTTCACTTTGCCCCATACACTTTATACCGCGTGCACTTGAGAAATTACATTGAACATTGAGAATCAAAACATGTCTAATATGAACTAAATAAGGACTACACTGGACATCAGTAGATCTCAATTAATAGTTAAAATGATAATTACAAAAAATGTATCATTTTAGAATAGCAAGAAATATTTTTGAAAAACCACGAATATTACAATAAAGTATTAAATTTTTGAAAATTACTTGTATTTTTTGCTGATCTTTGGAGGTTTTTTTTTTTTTTTTTTTTTTTTTTTTTTTTTTTTTTTTTTTTTTTTTGACAGGAATTGACTATATGTCTACGAACATAGTTAAAATATTGCTAGATAGGTGGCGCTGCAAAGTGCGAAAATATTTTAAAATTTTACTTCCCTGCTATTTCACTTTGCCCCACATTCCCCTACTTTTCTACTTTGTCATTCTTTTGATATATAAATATATAAACTTATAATTCAAAATAATCAAATTAAATCAAAAGCCACAATTATTTAGACTACAGCTTTTGTTCCAGGAACTTCTTTTAGGAAATGTCGTTGGGGAGGTAAGCAAATGTGGCTTGTTTTCTCCTTTGGGCAGCCAAATCATGGAAAACCATTCTACAGAGCTGATTTCGTATAATGCTGTTGGAGAGTGGCATTAACATCAAGAACTCAACAGCAAGTGAGGCTGTTTCTTCGATATTGAAACAAGGCGAGTCGAGTAAATATTATAATTTTGCACATATAAAAGCTGAAGCACAGTATCTCCTACACCAAAAACTAAAAATAATCAAGAAGTTTTACAAAATGCCATAAGAGAAAAATATACATACGTAGAAAGAAACTGGTGAAATTTAAACCAGCTCGACAATTTTAAAAAGATTGCATACAGAAAAAGTCTAGGGTAGGATATAATAAATCAATTAAAACTGAATTTGAAGAAAGACACACAGACACAAAATGAAATAAATAAATAAATAAACTTTTTCTTTGGAAGAAATTTGTAACTGATTCAAAGTGCTTTGATAAGCCAACCTTTAAAAGTTGGAAATGGGAACCAAGTTTTGGGAGAAAACGTCAAAAAATCTCTCTTGTTCCATTCTTCTTTCCCACAATGTCGAAAAATGTACAACGAAGTTGAAAAATACAGGAAAGTTATTTGCTTTCGAAGAGAGATCATGTTTTGAAGTTTGACGCGTCTCAAGCAGTCCAAGTCATTCCTGACCCTGAGATGAATCAAAAAGATAATAATACTTTCTAGAAATTTTTTTATACACTAATTGTTTCTTCATTAATGAATAAAAGTACAAAATTACTACTCAATGCATCATGAAATTAATGCCTTTAAAGCATGACTTATTTTCCCCCACTAGTGACCTATTTTACTCCATGCTATGGAGCAAAATAAGTCATTGACAATACATTTTATAATTTATTTATCAATATCAATATTTAGTTTTTCAGACACATTTCACTTTAATTGTCATATGAATATTCATTACTGTATGTTGACCATTTTATTTACCGGTTGAATCAATATATTTTTTGTTACCAAAGCATGTTTGCAAAGTTGCTCTTTCTTGACTTATTTTAACCCATTAATGCCTAGCGTCCCTTTTTAGGGACGGTCCAAAAAGTGAGTCTGAATTTTCCAAAAATGAACATTTCAACCAAATAATTGTGTTCAATTATTGCTTTGGTATTGCTTCAATTCTGTATTAACAGATTTCAGCACATAACCGCTGTAAAGTGTGATCTGTAGCCATTTGATTATGATCTTTATCAAAAATTACATCGTTTACAATCTCAAGAACAAAAAGCTAAGTTTTTAAAGTTATTAACAAGTAAATATATCTGTGTTTGATATATGTGCTACTTTGATAGATGTTTTAGTTTACCTTTTTTTGCAATTTTGTAAATTTTAAATTTTTTTAGGATTTTATAGCAATTTAAGAACGTCCCTAAAAAGGGACGCTAGGCACCATTGGCTGCATTGTTTAACCTTTGCTGGTTTCTTGCTTAGAATCTATAATTTATATCAAAAGAAGTTAGTAAATGTTTTTAGACTGAAAAACAGATAATAATTGTCATTTTTAAAATTTATTTTATTTAAAAAATCTAATTAAATTAAATTAATTAATATATAAACTTAATTATACAACGTTCTTAAATATTTTCTCTCTTTTTCTTTTAATTACAAAAAATACTCAAGGTAAATTTTGAAAGAAAGCTATTTCAAAAATGTAGTTCTTTAAAACACTAATTATTAGTTGTATTTAATTACTTTCCATTATGTATTTAGGTGTCTATTATTGTTTAGTCTGACTGTTGGGGGAAGAAGCTCTAAGCTGTTTCAAAAGCTTAGCATTTCACCTTGATGAAGAATTCATGGATTGCAATGTGTCTGTTGTTTGGAAAAAAAAAAGGGGGGGGGGGTTGCAGATTTAATTTCAGAATTCCCTAAGAATGCCAATTTTAATCTCTACTGTGACAATTTATTTACTTCTCTTGCGTTCCTACGTGATTATTTATCGCAGAAAGGTTTTGTGCAAGAATTGGATTAAAAAATGCTCATGAACTAAAGTTACGTTGTTCAAAAAAGAAAAGAGATGAAGTTTTGAATAACTGTCGATGACAGGTAAAATAATATTACGTTGGTTCGGTGGAATAATAGCAATGTCATAACTATTGCATTGAATCTTCATGGAGTTCATCCTATTGTAAAGGTTAAGCGATTGTCCATCAGCGAAAAGAAAGTAATTGAAATTGATGAACCAAATATATATGGTTGCTCAGTACAATCGTTGCATAGGGAAAAAGATCCCATGCATCAAATATCGGGAAATACCGGTTTTTGATTCACTTTAAAAAATGGTGGTAGCCGCTCTTCATTTTTATTTTAGAAGCTGCTGTACAGAATGCATTGAGCTCAAGAGTACCGGATTGAGTTAGGTATTATGGGGCTAGTTGTTATATTGCTTTAAATAAGACTCAGATAAGATGTGCCCATTGAAGTAAAAGAGCTTATCGGAATGCAGCAAATGCAATACGTAGGTTTGCAGAACAAATGCTTTGCTGACTTTCATACTCAACAACACCAATATTTCCTTGTTCTCTGAATCTACTTCCCAGTTTATGTTAATTGCTGATTTTATTTCTTCTTATAAATTGTCATTTTCAATATTACATCGTAGGCAGAAAAAAAATTTTAGTAAAAAAGTATGTACCCTCTGGTGCCTAGCGTCCCTTTTTAGGGACGATTTTTCTTTCTTAAATAAAAAATTTAATTTTTACACGATAATTTTTTAACTATTTTTCCTGTCCATTATACACTATTTGTAACCAGTATACAAAGTATCGTTGAAAAAAAAAATGTCAGGCATTAATGGGTTAACCCACCTGACCCTACTTCACGTGAGGCGATATTTTGTTCGTATTTAACCTGTTTATTAGCAATTTGAATTTCTGATATACTTGAACTATCGAACTTTATAAGAATTATCTCCACTGTGCTCGAAATATTGCATAAGATTTGAATAAAATTGAACATTTCATAAATCTTGAGAAATCGTTATTTATTGCATTTCAAGGGGATGAAAATTTATAAAATTTATTTCATCAAAGGAAATTTAACATATGAGTAGTTTTTCAACCAATCGAAGACGCATTTAAGTTAGACATAAAAATGCGTATATATTAGAAATTTTGATGAACTTCTGAAGAATTAAGTGTTTTTCAATTTAGTTTTCTATGTATCTTAATCTATCTCAATTTAGTTACGTAAGGTATGTCTCCCTGAAAATTCTGATTGCATCTTTGGATTACTGTTTTCTGAGACCTATTTCTTGTTAAAAGTCTGAACCAAACAAAAGGTATCCTATTTGAGCTGAGCACGGAACTGTTTCCTCATTTCTAGAATAACTTGTTAAATGTAGCGTTTATTTCTGTTTTAGAATTAAAGGACTAAAATATGAGCAATATTCTTAGAACTCGCTCGAAAACGCAATAAAATTTTGATTTATAATAAATGCATGAGCAGTACTTAGTTTTAATTGAATTTAGCCTTTTAATGGTATTTTTTGTAAAGCTTTTGCGATTTTGTCATTAGCTGTTTGCAATTAAAGTGTAATCAATATTACTCTATGGACTATGCGAGTTCTAAAGAAATGGGGAAAAGAGCTAAGATTGCAATCGCTTTTTTCAGGACTACAGTTGTTCTATAATCCCGCTATCTCTAAAGGAGGGTGAACCACTAGGTGTCCAAGTAGTTGTCTCTTCTGGCAAGAGTTTTTGATCGTCTGAAGAAACCGACAACTTTTTTCGGCTGACGGGTTTGAAGGAAGTGTTTTTGGAACAGGCTGCAGATTCGAGAGGTTCGTAACCATAAATTGAATTATTTAGAGAAAATGTTGAATTGCGTAATTTGTCAAGTATACCAGATGAATTTTTCTTTTCTTGAGTCATATATGAATTAATTGAGCGGAGTTCATCAAGGGAGTGACTGTTAAACGTAAAAGTTGAAGACAATTTCTCACTAGTTCTTTCTGGTAATTTAGAAGCAGTTTTAGAGTCTGGGAAGATGTCAGATGGTGAAACGGCGCAGGAAGTATTGTTTGGATTGGTGGTGTTAGTATTCGAAATGTTAATATCTACAAAAACCGCGGAGTCGGGTGTTATATCCTCAGTAGCACATGCACCATTTATCTGCTCATTCATATCACTAATATTGGCTGCCACTTGAAGATTCAGATTCAAAGAAAACCTCGCTGATGAGGATCGCGTTACAACAGGCGAAACACTTTTCAGCATAACTTCATGTCCTTCTACACTTGAAGTTTTGTCGTCTTCCGTTTCGCTTCGATAAGCAGAACACATATTTAAAGACCCTGGAGTTGTACATGTTGGTGAGATTGGCATGTCTGTTGAAGAGTTACTGTTCAAAAAGAATGTCACATCGAAACTGTTTGCCGCACTTTCTGAGCTACAAGTGCTGCCATATTTCTTGGTGGGTAGGTCTGCAGCACTGGTTGATAGCCCGGTTCTTAAATTAATTACATTGCTCATTTGATCTGAAGAAATGTCTGCACTGTAATCAGTTGTTTCAATGGACACACGGCTCAATTTTCGAAACCTTCCTTTGTAGCCTCTTTGAAAAAACGGGGAAAGTGCGTTTTGAACTATGTCACCTTTTAGAAGGGAATGGAAACTTGAGCCTGCATTAGCTTTAGTTGAATCAGCGTCGTCTAAACTAGTATCAATTTCATTAGTTTTATCATCATCGTCGCTCATTTCCATAGGCTGTACTGGATCGTCCGCTTCACGGAATCTTATAAAGCCTCCATCTTTGTATAACATAGATGTCGGCCGTAGACTATTATTTCGTCTGTCGGATGACAAAGTGAGTCTGTTGCTCGGAGTTTCATCAGCATCTTCAAGACCATCGCTTCTGGACCACATTCCTTTAGATCTAATATTAAAAAAAGTGAATTAGTGGGAATTCAAAAGAAAGGCAATGGTGTAAAAAGTTTTTATCTTGAGAGTTAATCGCATAATACATGATAAGAAAATTGACTAAACTATCGTTAGTTGAATCTCGACGCGGTAATAAAACAATGCAAAATACACTGGTCCAGAATTTTCAAACATTTTCCCTACAATAGATTATTATTCCTCCCCAATAATTTTAAGTATTCCCCACTCCCCAAAAATTTTACATATTCCTCCCTAAAGTTTGTTGTAGTGAGTTTTTGATTTTTATGTTTTTTGGGAGCTAGTGCAAGCTGGCCAAACGGCAAATCTGTCTGAAGTACTATTGTATCAGGGTTCAGGACTTAAACTTGTTCTCAGTTTGCAATTTGTAACTTTCATTGCATTGCAAAGTATTGAGCGGAATGTCTTTATTAAAGTGCGATTATCCTCAGGTTTTTCCTTATTTTTTACTCTAGCTGTATAAATACATTATGTATATACATTTGTGCAATTTTTAATTTCAGAAACCATAACTTACATTACATAGCACTTAAATCAGTCTTAACTACATACTTAGTTAAAATTAACCTAAATCAGCATGCCCCAAAACTCAAAGGTCATGATCCTCTGGTTAGTCTTGTATCGGTTATGAGCCAATATTTAGAAAAGTGCCAATTTGGAGTTTTCTGAAAAAAAAATTTTTTTGAAGAAAAAAACTAATATTGGATTTTAAGTCTAAATTGGGTCTAAATACAAGAAAATAAAAGGGGGGAGGTCAAGGAAGTTATTTACCCCCTCCTTAGATTACTCACTTTTAAGCCGTTACAGATCTGATGAATGTTCAGATCTGATGTTAATATGAGCAACATATTTGAGTTTATGCTTTCAGTCTTCGTTAACATCTCTAAATAAGATATCATTTCCTTGCATTTTCAACATAGAATTAAGATAATTATATTAATATATATATATTAGGCTAAAAAATCAAATTTCATTATAAAAAAGCATTTCTTGGAAATAATAATGAGCGATAAGGTTTTTAGATAAAATAAATTATGAGATTATCAAATCCAAGCTAATAAAACATTTATTTTGTTTTGAAATAACACACAACTTCAACTTTTTCAACACACAACTCTGCTGCTTGCTTTTCTTCAATTAGTTGCAGGACATTTAATTTCTTGATCAGAAATTCAAATTTAGCATGCTAGTTATTATCTAGTTTTTTAGCGAAGTTATGAGAAATTGAAGCACCAAAAATAAATAAATAAATAAATAAATAAAATAATAATAATTAATTAACTTAATTTCTGCAGTGTCAATTATTTTATTTTACTAACTTCTATTGTTAGGTCATACAAACCACAAATGAAGCAAATGTACTAAAACTCATTGCTTTTCATTTTTTAAGAACAAAAATATTCAATATATATGGTTAAAACCTATGATTTTTGCTTTTTATAATTCTGAAAAGTGTGAGTTAGTTCTGTAACATATTCGCTGTTTTTCAATGTTACCAATCTGACTGTTACCGATCTGACAAACTGACAAAGTTTTTGTTTTATTTCCGAGTCGATCGCGCTAAACCAAAATCAAACACTTGGTTTTTTCACTTGTAATAAAGGACTATACTTATATATAAAATAATTTTTAAAATAATAAAAACTTCGCATTTTAAAGCGTGTTACCGATCTGATGACTCAAATGACACACATTTTATAAAATCACTTTAAAAAATCTTACCTACAATTTTAGATGCAGGAATGCAAATTTTTAATTGCGATTCGATAAAACATCCCACCAGGTACTCAGTATCACGTGGTATAGGTGCAGGAAATGATTTTGGGAGCCTAAACTTAGATCGGAAGTTATTGTTACCACTCTGACGGCGGAACTTGGGACACGCTTATTTCGCATCGGCTAGAAAATCAGAAATCGATTAAAACAAAAATGAAGTAAAATATTAACAAAGGGGTAAAAATAGAATCGTTTTTTGTGCAAGTGCCTTTTTTTGGGAAGTTAGAAAGTGCGCATGACCTGTTTGCATGCTAAGCTTTGCTACTGGGGACACGTTACCGATCGGATTTTTGATGTATAAAAACAATATTTTCTGAAGAAAAAATTTTTTTTCTGATGTTATTAGATGAAATGAAAGCAGAACCTTATCTTCTTTTTGGGGAATATTATTTTTTTAACTAGTTATTGAAATACAAGTGAAAATTCACTTGGGACTCAAATTGGCACTTTTCTAAATATTAGCTCTTATTTTAACTCGCAACCCTTTAACAATGTATTTATGTCTTGCTTTGTTCCCTATTTTTTTTTTTTTTTCAACTAAACGTGTGAAACGGTGCATCTGATTTTACATAGAAGATTTCGGCATGTGTATAAAAAGACAGCAATTTGGAAACACTCAAATAATTAAAAAAATATATTGCACTTTTTCGTTTGGAAAAAAAATAAAACAAAACGAAAGAAGGAAAGAAAGATAATTGAGCAAAACATATCCAACCAAAGTGTTTTTTCTTTTTTTTGCCTTAAGAAATGCGCAAAAATGAAGAATTTGTGAAAAGTTCGATGTGTTAATGGAGAAGTGAGCTACAATAAATTAAATCCCAGTCGAAAAGGTAGATTACGATGTTTAAAGAATTGAAAAAAAAAAATCTCTCTCTTAAGTAATTTATTTTTATTTAATTTTTAAAGCCAGTTTCTAGTTAATTTTTATCGTTTGAAAACTCTCTCGTAAATTCATATTGACAAAAATCGTTCCGACTGTTGCAAGCTGGACTGTCAGAAGATATATTAATATTCAGGGCTTGAACTGTTTTTCTAAACCGACCACGTGTTCTAAGTACTAACATGTGGTTCATACTGACACATATGACAGTGTATCGAATTTATGCTCTATTTATTTGATGCAGAACCATCGGATATAAACGACTATGTCTGTTTTTGTACAGGTTAACAACACATTGCAACCAAAAACGATGGAAAAAATATTTAAGAACTTGAAAATAATTTAGGGTTTAAAATTCTAGGCATTGATGAACTTCCTTCTGAGTCACGTTATTTGTGAAGTGAGGTGGATTACTGACATTGGAGGATTTTGATGGTAGCATCAAAATTGTTGTATCATGATGTGTGATGTAAAAACATCACGCATCATGAAAGTGGTAGAAATCAACTTAGACTACTGTGTGAACTTGATATTAATCGTAGTGAATCTCAAGTGGAGGCTCTTTAAGCTATTATAAAAGGATAAAATGCTGACTGATAAGATAGTTAGTGAACTTAAGAATAGATTGGGGAAGACTGACATAGGCAGGAATTCAAGTGAAACAGGCGATCGCAAATTACAATCGCTACTGGATATGAATTACATTAGAACGTTTCTTGATAAAAACATCGTGACGTCAGCGTGACGTTTGCCTATGAAAAACGAGCTAGATAAAACGTCACAGCCTACTTGGCGAATAAGAGGAGATTGCTGACTGCTTGTGAGCTCTTATTGGCTCCACCCGTAGTGACGTCAGTTCCAAGTTAAGTTGCATTAGCATTTATTTTGCGATCGCATCGAAGCGATTGCAATGGTATTTCACTTGAATTCCTGCCTAAGTACAATCAGAGAAGAACTCACTCTGAACTCTGTCATAGATTAGTTAGGAGATTTGGAATATTACTGATTTTTTTCACATTAATTAGTTTTTGCCTTATAGACAATTTTAGATCAGCCCGCATCAAGTGCGTATATAAAAGAGAGTCCCGAAGGGCCCTCTCAAAATCAGGAAAAATAAGTTTGCTTACAAATAATTTCCAACTTCTAGCGAAATAAAAAATAGTTATAATAATGATAACAATATTAAATAATAATAATTAGAAGAATTTAATAATACAAATAGAAATAGTGTAATAATAATAACAATAATAATAATAATACGTTAGATATTATTACCACGCTGTAGTCAAACCAAAGGAGGCTAGGGGAGGCAATTTTGATTAAAAAAAAATCAAATAATGTTTGAAAAAATTCTTAGTTTTATTTTAAAAATAAATCTTTAAATTAAATATTTTCAACGTATGCAAAATATCGGTCAGCAAACTAAGTTCCTCTCTCGTTCTTTCATGCCACTTTTTTCTCGTCAGTCTGAAAATAAGACTGTTCAAAATGCTACGTCTCTTAACTCTCCTCCCAGCAAGAGATTTGCATTTTGGTTTAATTATTCGATTAGAGTTTGTTCACAAATAATTTCCGTCATTTCAGCTCCAAAAACTATTCTACGAGACGAGTGAAAAGCTGGGTCCACCGAGCTAGAGGGGGACCGTAATTTTCATCTCTTGTCAGTAGTAAAATGAAAGTAGTACTGAAAGTACACTGTAAAAATAGATGTTGGTTTTACTGTATAATACAGCTAATTTTAGAGTAATTTTACAGTCATGAACTGTAAAATTGCTATTTGAACAGTAATTTTACAGTAATGACCTGTAAAATTGCTAATTTTAAAGTAGTAATTGAAATTGCTAGTTTTACAGTAATAAACTGCAAAACTGCTAGTTTCAGTTTATTTCAGTGCATTTTACAGTTTAAAACTGGAACATCTGCTGCCAGTATTATACTTTTGTTTTTACAGTATAATACAGCTAGTTTTAGGGTAAAATTGCTAATTTTACAGTAATATAAGCTGCAAAATTGCTAGTTTTTCAGTAATAAACTGTAAAATTTCTAGTTTTACAGTAATAAACTAAAATAGCTAGTTTTACAGTTTATTACTGTGTTTTTACTGATTTAAACTGGAACATCTGCTCCCAGTATTATATTGTAAAAAAAAAGACTTTTTTTGCAGTGTAGTTGCTTACCAGTGCCAGATTTCGAGAGAAAAAGTAGAGACTCGCGTACCGAGCGTCCTTATTTTAGTTTTTTTAGAAAAAAGCTGAAATCGACTTACCTGTAGTAGGATAGTAAAGAAAATGCACTCGCATAGTTTGTATGCCTCCCACTGGTTGACAACGTTTTCAAGGGTAAATCGGCAACTTTAGCCGAACAGGTTCTGAATGTTGGCAAAGAGTTTGTCTGTAATCTTAAGGAGTTGTTCTTCATACTAAACTTTAAGTTGTTGAAACCTTGAAGATTGGCGTAATTGTTCGTATGAGCTTCAAAATCTACAACTTGGTCTTTATGAAAAGAGCTGCATGGTAGCCATGATAAGATACTATAAAATGTATTGTGTGATATTTCGTAATGTTCTTGCGGCTGTGTGGCAATGAAAGACATAGTTACGCACATCGCTAATTCTAACACTCTGCAAGATAACTGATACCCCCACCATAACCAGACATCTGTTAAATTGTCTTTTGGATGCATTCCGTTCACAAATACAATAGTGTATGGTATTAAACAAGAAAATAGCAGCTGAAAAATAGCTGTCAAGAGCAATAAATTGATTGCAACGCCCAGTGTTGGTTTTGGAAGCTTTTTCGGTAACAAAGCCCCGTCGATGTGCAATTTTGTAAATGTCACTCGAGTCATTTCTCTTTGTTTCCTCAATCCTCGATAGCGCAATTTTTTGAACAGAGCAAAGTAGCACACTGAAGATAAACTTGACCACGCAATGATTAATATGCTGCAGAACAACATTAAAGCTTTTCTATGCTGAGAAATAGTTGCAATTGTTTCAATAGTTACATAACTTGCAAAAAACGTGATTATTACGATAATTAAAGTGCATGGTTTGTGCAATTTGGGAAATAATAGTCTAGTTTTTGTTGAATCAAGGAAAGAGAACATTAAAAGATTAAAACTTGCAGTTAGACAAAGGATCGGCACATTAAGAAGTACTCTTGATACTAAAAGGGGATAACTGAACTTAAAGTTGTAAGGATCATGCAACAAGTATAATGATCTTAGTACACTCATTAAACAAAGAATTCCATTTATTGGAAGGTAATAGTTAGTTCTCAAGAGATGATTAAACATATTGACTCGTAAGAGACTAGCGAATGCATAAAATGCATTGATTAGGAACAAGGATCCTGTTATATAGCAGTGACAGTCCCACGCTAAGCCAAACATTTCTCTAGGTTGTAATTTCCAGTCATTATCAAACTGCATTGATTGGAGCGAAAATGTCTTTTGGGTAGTGTATGTTTCCTTTTTCTCGTTTTCTTTTTCATCTACTGGATCTCTTTCTGATGGGACATTAGGACCATGGAATGGAGGATCATTCATATGAGAATATGGAGTCGTTATTGGAGCAGATTTAAATAACAAAGGATCGGTTTCCATCGAGCGTTTGTTAATTGTGTCCTTGTTTTCAGGTCTACCAGTATGGTCCTCTTGCTGTAAGGATGAAGTGCTTTTCATTTTTTTATCTGTTGATTGAAAACCGCGATTTCTCCTTACTGTGCCTTCATAATTTTTGCGACTGTGAACCGGTCTCAACATGTGTTTTGAATTGATTGTTTGAGTCGCTTCTTCACGATTCTTAAAGTCACTTTCATCTTGTAATGGTACATCATTTCTATTTTCTTCGTGGAAATCATGGGTCTTATTTGCTGCTGAATTATTTTTTTGAGCGGTGCTTATCACCTGCTGATAATCAGTTTCTGCAGAAAAAGGTTCTGTATTCATCATCTTCACATCTGAAGTGGAAACCAAATTTCGGGAATGACTACTATTTTTGTACTCCTCAAACTCCATTTTTTCTGAAGAATACAAAAGGCTCGAAGTCTGTAGGAGACCTATTGATTGTGTTGCTTCAAGCTCGGGTTTATTTGCACCAGTCGAAATGTTAATATTTTCTACTTTTAATTTTGAAACAGGCTCTCTTTTGTTTCTGGTTTGCTGTTGTCGAGCCAGCTTAGCAAATATAGCGTTGTAAGCTTTTTTATTTACGATTCCTTGATAAGTCGTGTTTTTAATAGATTGCGACTTTCCATCATCTGCTTTTTCCATACCTTTAGCAATCGGATGGCTTGGACTCATGAGAATGGAATGCGAGTCAGATGTTTCTGCCCTTACAGTCACGCACACAAATAATAATAGAACGGAAAGCAACATTCTTTTAGATGGAAAGTCACGTTCAAGACAATGGTCTGACTTTTACGCTTGCTATAATTTTTACGTGAAAGTTTCGCAATAATTCAAAAATTAGTTAGAAAATTTCTAATTTGCTTAAAGATATATTTTTTTTTCTTGTTTTATTTTGGAGTAGAATATATATACTGTACTTTTATAATATATGTACATTATATGTACCTTATATGTACTATATGTTATATATACTTTTACCGTAATGCTTTTTTCTCGAAATGTTATTACATTAAATGAAATTAATTTCTTGAATTTTTTAGTGCTTTTATGTATTTTAGCTCACATGTCCATTCGTATTTTTCACTCACGAAGCGATCAGAATTAACTTCAAGAGTTAAGTTTTTTTTAATGAAGCTTCAAATTATTTTACTGTGATTTTTTAACTAGCTTCTATTTTGCACGGGAAAGTAAAAGAGAAAACTTTTCCCTCATCTTTCCGCTATGTCTTTTATCATAAACGTTTTTCATCCAATAAGATTACGTCCCAGTATTGTCTAATAGTTTCATATTGCAGACTGATGTTGAGACTTTTACCTTCTTGCATGTAAAAGTTGTGTGAACATGTTGCTTCGAAAACTGAATAGAAAGCCCGTTGATCGTTTCCTCTGTTCACACATCATTCAACTAGCTCTTTGAAACTGATTTTCCCTTTTTCGCGTAAAACGCTTTCACAGCTTTGACGTTCCAGTTCCGACTCTGAAATGAAAATAAACACTATTAACTCAAGAATTAAGTTAGTATAATTCAAGTCTTAGACAATTTCCTTATGTCCTACTGCAGTTACTGCTATTACAATCAACTATACAAGAAGCTGACCAACTTCACACACACAAGAGCAATAGAGATTTTTAGGGGGAGGTGTGGTTCCCCTCCCAAGGAAAAAAATTATTTAACTTTTCCATTATTTTTCAATTTATTTCTTCATAACGTAAGAAAAAAATTTAAAGCTCTTTTTTTTTAAAAAAAGAAACACACATATTTATTAGTATTTGAATAAAATTTCTTCGGTTTACTATGTGAATAATATTGCAGTAGGCGGTCAGTGTAAAAGAATACATAAAAATCACGATTTTTGAATTCAGGGGTTATATAACATTCATTAATAGAAGAATTAATGAACATTTCGTTCATTAATTCTTCTTTTAATTGAAAATAGTTATTATCCTATTTTAATATCATCTTTCTTTAATCATTATTACCATGTTTCTAATTAATACCGTGACCATTTTGGTGAAATTATATAAGGTTTAGAAATTAATTTGTCCAAAATGTTTTTTTAAAAAAAAAGTTTACCCCCACATTCGAAGTAAATTAGAATGCAACATCTCTTTACTTTAATGTAGGTTATTTAGTTTTAAAAGCTTTTTAAAAATATTTTAAAGAAGTCTCATGAGAACTTTTCTTTATAAAAAATTATAAGCGGGGGACATTTTTTACTTAACCGTTACTCACCCAAAAACTATTTCTGTATTCGCTCCTACGGAAGACGACTGTGCACCATGCACCCAAAAAAATACACAGGAAATATTTGTAACTCTAAGAGACGGAAATAACAGCCAGGGCACCGGTAGGAATCGAACCCATGACCTAATTTGTTACCCTCAGGCAGCTGTCGGAGCAAGCGCACTCCGCCGCTCGATCACGGGGCTGATTTTAGCAGATTGTTGGTGTGAAGTTTAAAATATTTTTGTAGTTTGTGACGCTAAAAAAAGTAATTTTGCTCTTCATCTGTACGTTAATATTTAAATATATTTTCTCAGTGGCGTACTTAAGGGGGGAGGGGGCAAAGGGACGTATGCGCGCCCCAAGATTTCTTTATATTATTACAGACAGTGGCACCAAGTTTTGAAAATCAGGGAAAATGCTCAGATCTAAAATGGCAGCAGGGGTCTCAGTGGTCGAGCGGTCTAAGGCGCGTATAGCCGATAACTCTGAAACGGTGGGTTTGACTCCCACCCTCGCTCCGGATGCAATTTCCTTCCTCTGTGATGCAACTCCTTCATACATTGTCTGTACAAGATATATGTAATAAAAATCATTGTATGTCAATGTAACGGACCTTTGGATGTTTTTCCTCCTGTGGCCTTTTTACTTCCTGTTACTCTAGACTGTGGCAACAGAGAATGGAGTAGTGGAGGCAAAGCCGCTTTCTTCTAGCGTAGCATACACCTCATCCCAAACAAATGAACAAATGGACATATGTAACGGAGGCAAAACACTAGATTGTAGTCCTCAGCAAAAACCTGGGCATATAGCCCTAAACGAAAACGAAAACGAAAATGGCAGCAGAGATGCAAAATGGATAGTTGAAAAAGTGAGCTAGGTTTCAAAATGTAACTTTCATGAAAATATTTTTTGATGAAAAAATACTTGATGCTAACCATCAAATATTGCTACATTATATGCTTCTTTCTACAATCATAAGTGAAAAGCAATGTTATTTTTTAGTCGTGAAAACGTAAGAGAAAAAGTCTGGAGTTGCGAAGCATCTAAAAGAATATTCAAGTAAGATATAATTTGTTTTAATTGAATTCTCCTCGGATGAATATTTCATCGAGTTTGGCTAGTGTGAATGTTTATTCTCAAAATATCTCCATTGTTCTTAAATGATATTTATTTTTGAAATTTTTTCTACTTCATAAAGAAATTTAACAATTAAACAACTTAGATTGAAGACGAAAGATGAAATCAGTGGTTGGAAAAACTACATTTTATTTGTAGCGAACTACAACTACAACTACTTTGTTAAAAACGTAGTTAACTACAACTACAACTACTTTTTTAAAAATGTAGCAACTACAAACTACTTTTGAAATGTAGTCGCTACTTCGCTACTTTTTTAAAGTAAATAAATAAAAAGCATACACCGTTCGAGGATTGAACAAAATTTTTTGAAAAGTGATTTGGATTAATAAATTAGTTCATTTGAACATGGAATAGTACTAAGAATTGCCTTTTTTCCTTTTGCGCCAATTGGTTCTTCTAAGCCATTTTTTACGGTTTTTACGAAAATTCGCCGAAAGAAAGAATTCAAAAGTTGAAAGAATTCAACCTTCAAACATGGGCGCCCTGGGGGGGGAGGGCAAGTGGGGCTCAAACCTCAGAAATTAGGAAACTACCTTGCTTTTTGTACTATTTGTTCGCAAAAAATATAAAAACATTTCTTCTTCTGCCATTTATGAATAAGTTATTTAAAATGTCAAATTTTAATAACTCTAATCTGCACTGAAATTGCTTTCCATGTAAAAAAATCCTGTTAAACCATGGGGAAAATATCTGTCAAAATGACATGTCTAAGGTCAGTTCATATTTTTGTGATTGATATTTCTCATTGAGTCCGCTGATGTACTCGTGTAAGATTTAGACCAGTCAGATTCGAGTGAAACTTTTTTTTTTTTTAACTCTATTTAAAAGTAGTTTTCAGAAATCGCTACAAACTACTACTTTTTTGTATCGCGCTACTCACTACTCTACTTTTTTTAAAAAGTAGTGCGCTACACTACAAACTACTAAAGAATGTAGCTACTACAGTAGTTTCGCTACTTGTAGCGCGCTACTTCCGACCACTAGATGAAATACAGTATTTGTTTTGTGCTCCATGAGGTGGTAATTCTAAAAATTGCGCCCTTCATTACAATGATGATATGCCCCCCCCCCCCCCCGCTCAATTTATTTCTGGTTATGCCACCGTTTTTATGTATTTTTACTTGTTAGTTTTCACTAAATATTTGATCAAGACTAATGAATAAATAAAACTTTCTTTAGGCGTTGTCATTTTATTTATTACATTACAAGGTTGATTTTGTTTGTTTAGTTTTAATAGTTGTTGTTTTTCTTTTATTTCATTTTTTGATTCGATAAGGAAAAGACATGATAAAATGCATTTGTACGAAGAAAACTTGATCGTTTCGCCTGTTTTTTTTTAAAATTATTATTTTGTTCTAATTCATTAATTTAAAAACGGCAAACAGGCCCGTCATTTAGGGGGGCAGGGAGGGGGGGTCAATTGCCCCCCCTGGCTTTGAGAAATCAATGTATTACATATAAGTGGGCGTGGTTTTCGCTGTTTTCCGATGAAATTGCATTGTGTTTTCACCCTTTGCCCCCCCCCCTGGAAAAACTTGAAATGATGTCCCTGACGGCAAACCATTTTGATGTGCTTCAGTCTTCTCAATAAGTTACGTGAGATTAGGGCAGAAACAAGGCTTTTATTTGGGGGGACGGTTTTATTGAACACATTTTCGTGAAATATATGTGATCGATCAAATTTGATTTTATTCATATATTAGAGATGGGGAACCTTTTTGCCACTGAAGGCCGCATTTTAATTATAAAGTGATAATGAAGGCAGCATAAGTAGGCAACTCTGTAAAATCAGCTTCTATAATCCCAATATAGTTTTGATATAGTTTTATCACCTTATTGCACCATACAAAATTAACAGGAAAAAAACATAAATTTTATTTATTATTCAACATAAGCTAAAGAAAAAATATTTTATATATACTCAAAAGTAATAATTTGTCACAAGATTAATTTGTAAACTCTTAAATTAATAACTACATATTATTACACCACTTAAATGAAATCATGAAAGTAGAAATGCTTTTTGAATTTTAAGTAGTTTAAAAAAATCGTGATATTTTTTCCAGTGGATTTTTTAAAAATTCATCATCAAAAATAAAAAAAATAAACAAATGAATAAAAAATTTAAGAAAAAAAGAACATTTTCATGCCTAATGTCAGATTTTATATTTTAATATTATTATTTAAAAAAACAGCATATTGCAATAATATATAAATACTTTTAAATTCGATAAAAATAAGTTCAATACTTTCTTTTGTTTCTGAGTTGAAAAAGCTGTGTATTTGGCTTACACGAAGTTTTAATTGATCATTAAAATTAGCATCTGTAACTTCGGTTCTTTAACTGAAATTGTTTTATAGGTATTTTGTGGGAGTCTGTTATTATGTGAAAACGTATCTCAAATCTAATATTTAATTCACGCCAGAAAAGTTAAACACCAGAAGAAAAGTAGGTAGCTTCATTGTGTACCTTTCGCGCCATCAATAAACATTTTCTCTGCTGCGTCTCTTACTTCAAGTCATGTTACCATTGATAAGGCTTCTCACAAACTAATTTAATTATATGCTGTTAATGCGGTCGCCGGGATGTAATAAGCCAATTTGTTTGGAATGTATGATACATCAATGACTGCGTTTTTCAAAACTCTGAGTTGAAATTGTATTTATTGAAGTTCAATGTTATTGACACACTAAAAATTCGTGTTGTTTTTACAGTATAATACAGCTAATTTTATAGTAATTTTACAGTAATAAACTGTAAAATTTCTAATTTTACAGTAGTAAACTAAAATTGCTAGTTTACAGTAATAAACTAAAATTGCTAGTTTTACAGTTTATTACTGTGCATTTTACAGTTTTAAACTGGAACCTCTGCTGCCAGTATTACACTGTTGTTTTTACAGTATAATACAGCTAATTTTGCAGTAATAAACTGTAACATTTGCTAATTTTACAGTAATAAACTGTAACATTTGCTAGTTTTACGGTAATAAACTGCAAAATAGCTAGTTTTACAGTTTATTACTGTGCTTTTACAGTTTTAAACTGAAACCTCTGCCTTCAGCATTATACTTTTAAAACAACAGTTTAATTTTTACAGTGCAGATATGACTCACCTAACTGTTAAGAGTTTAAAATGATTATAATAATAATTAGGAATAAATGAATAGAAAAAAAAACCTCAAGAGAATCAGCTTAAAATTAATAGCTGACTGAAATAATAATAAATGAATGGCATAAACTGCATGCATTCAAAACACAACTGCGCACTACTATACAAAAATGACATGTTTTCTATTTATTTGTTTATTTTTCAAAATTTAGTTCTCATACACCGATTTTTTCTGTAGCTTCAATTTCTTAACGGCACCGACTTTTAAAAACGAGCTTCCCATTTCTATACTTTTATGAAACATAACTTCAAAAATATAAAATTTCAAAGTGTTAAAAATTTGAAAAGCTGTAAAATACTTATTTTCCGAAATATTCAGCTGCAGCTATAACAAAATGACATTATGAACAAGCAATTTTCTTTATAAATTCATTTTCATTTTACTACAGAGATACGTTTATCTCGTCAGAGAAATCTAAAAATGCCTATAACTTTCCGATGCCATTTAAAAAAATTAAATTATTCCTTCTCTGCAAATCTCGAAAGGAGGTTGGAAAATGAAACGCTAAGAGGATGGAGAGCATTTCCCCCGTTCTCTTACTCACTCGCAGCTTCCTAATCAATAAAAAGGATGAGGAAAGCTCTTACCGTTTGCCTTCATCATTGGGAGCCAAATTTCTTCCATAATTGTTTCAGTAAGTGTAAGTAAGCTTCATCAAAACTTGAACTACGAACACAAATACTTCAAAATATTATGCTCCATCACGGTCATCAGCCACATTGACTCCGAGCGAACGAAAATCCCTGCGACTGCAGTGCCCTCTATCTTCTCTCCCCTGTCTGCGAAATATATTGTATTCATTGGAAAAGATACTTATTGCGAGAAACGTTCTCAAACATTGTGGATGGTCTCTGATGAAAGTTAATATCATTGCCATAGGGCTGCATGTTCATTAGTTATTTTAAAAAATTCAGTTTTTTCCTCTTTATTTCTTTCATTGCCAATAGATGTGTTTTAAAGGTGGCTTTTGGAGAAAAATAGAAAAAGAGAGAGAGAGAGAGAAATAATGCTAATAATAATAGAGCCAATATTTAGAAAAGTGCCAATTTGAAGTTGGAGTTTTCTGAAAAAAAAAAATTTTTTGCAGAAAAAAACTAATATTGGATTTTAAGTCTAAATTGGGTCTAAATGCAAGAAAATAAAAGGGGGAGGTCAAGGAAGTTATTTACCCCCTCTTTAGATTACTCACTTTTAAGCCGTTACAGATCTGATGAATGTTACAGATCTGATGTTAATATGAGTTACATATTTGAGTTTATGCTTTCAGTCTTCGTTAACATCTCTAAATATGATATCATTTCCTTGCATTTTTAACATAGAATTAAGATAATTATATTAAAATATATATATTAGGCTAAAAAATCAAATTTCATTATAAAAAAGCATTTCTTGGAAATAAAAATGAGCGATAAGGTTTTTAGATAAAATAAATTATGAGATTACCAAATCCAAGCTAATAAAACATTTGTTTTGTTTTGAAACAACACACAACTTCAACTTTTGCAACACACAACTCTGCTGCTTGCTTTTCTTTAATTAGTTACAGGGAATTTAATTTCTTGATCAGAAATTCAGTTTAGCATGCTAGTTATTATCTAGTTATTTAGCGAAGTTATGAGAAATTGAAGCACCAAAAAAATAAATAAATAAAATAATAATAATTAATTAACTTAATTTCTGCAGTGTCAATTTTTCTTATTTTACTAACTTCTATTGTTAGGTCATACAAACCACAAATGAAGCAATTGTACTGAAACTCATTGCTTTTCATTTTTTAAGAACAAAAATATTCAATATATATGGCTAAAACCTATTATTTTTGCTTTTTATAATTCTGAAACGTGTGAGTTAGTTCTGTAACATATTCGCTGTTTTTCAATGTTACCGCTCTGACTGTTACCGATCTGACAAACTGACAAAGTTATTTTTTTATTTCCGAGTCGATCACACTAAACCAAAATCAAACACGTGGTTTTTTCACTTGTAATAAAGGACTATACTTATATATAAAATAATTTTTAAAATAATAAAAACTGCGCATTTTAGAGCGTGTTACCGATCTGATGACTCAAATGACACACATTTTATAAAATCACTTTAAAAAAACTTACCTACAATTTTAGATGCAGAAATGCAAATTTTTAATTACGATTCGATAAAACATTCAGCCAGGTACTCAGTATCACGTGGTTTTGGTGCAGGAAATGATTTTGGGAGCCTAAACATAGATCGGAAGTTATTGTTACCACTCTGACGGCGAAACTTGGGACACGCTTATTTCGCATCGGCTAGAAAATCAGAAAACGATTAAAACAAAAATGAAGTAAAATATTAACAAAGGGGTAAAAATAGAATCGTTTTTTTGTGCAAGTGCGTTTTTTTGGGAAGTTAGAAAGTGCGCATGACCTGTTTGCATGCTAAGCTTTGCTACTTGGGACACGTTACCGATCTGATTTTTGATGTATAAAAATAATATTTTCTGAAAAAAAAATTTTTTTTTTTCTGATGTTATTAGATGAAATGAAAGCAGAACCTTATCTTCTTTCTGGGGAAAATTATTTTTTTAACTAGTTATTGAAATACTAGTGAAAATTCCCTTGGGACTCAAATTGGCACTTTTCTAAATATTTGCTCAATAATAAAACATTTTGATAGATATTAACCCATTTATGCCCAAGTTTTTTTTTAATTTTTTTTTTTTAATTTTTATCTGCTTAAAACTCTTACTTGGAATGGTTTACATACATTTTAGGCTTAAAATAGTTCGCCGTTGCCATATTTATTAAGTTATTTAATGTCCTGTTTATGGGATATTTTGCAGATATGTGAGCAAAATACGACCTTACTTGACTTTACTTTTGCAAAGTAACATTACAGAAGGCATCTGTGATCAATTTTAAGCAAATCATTTTAAAATAGTTTAATTTTATGAAAAATAAGTTCGCAAAAAAACTTACTTTCTGTGGCTACCCATGCTGGATCGTTGCTTGACTGATTTGTCTGAAAATAGCTGTCAATAAATGAACTCTGATGTCCAAATAGTGGCTCTAACTGGTTTTCTCAAGAAGAAGGACTATTTAACTTGTGAAAAACAGCTTTAGTAAAAGGATATACCCATTACAGGTTTTTGTATGCAGTAACTAACAAGCGTCCCGTTTTTAGGCTACTGGGCATAAATGGGTTGATGTGAATAGGAAAAAATACTGTAAGCAGGACTTAAATCAAAACAGAATGTTTTAAACAAAAAAGCATCAACAAACAAAAGCCAAAACAATCAATATAGGGGAATCTAGGGGTAAAGGGAAAAGTTAAAATTTCTTACCTTTTTTAAAATGAACAAATTGGAAAGTTCTTTTGAAAATTACATTACATGAAGATATAAAAATCAAAAATGTGTTTCATAATAGAACTTACATTAAAACATTTTATTTTTATTTTTCTCAGTTAATGTGCACCTTCAAAAATAGTTTTTTTTTTATTAACAAAATGAGGCAAAGAAGAGAATTACATATTTTTCTAATAAAATATTTTTAGTTTTTTATTTAAAAATATTTTGAGTGAATAAAAATAAAATAATGAATTAATTAAAAAAGAGATATACTTAATGAATCAATAAACGAATAAATAAATTAATTAAATAATGTTTGAGAAAAATAAATGAATGAATAAAATAGTGAATCGAAAGAAAATAAGTAAATTATTAAACGAAGAAGTTGAAATGAATGAATGAATAAACGAATACGTAAGCGATTTAATAAATGATTGCTTAAGTAAACGAAATAAACTATTTTACTCTTTTACTCCGCATGCACTTGATTATATGCTTAAAATATTTAAAGTGAAAATAAGCTTAATCTTAAAGGCCACATTATGCCACAGAATTTTTATTTAGGGATTTTTATTTAAAACTTAAAATGTTTATAACGAGAATTTTTATCATTTTACAACAACAAAAGCAATTTTCGCCTTACAGCAAAATAATACGCAATATGACTATCAATTTTAAAAATTGCTTGAGCTATCATATGCTTTGATCTTCGAAGGTAACTTTTCCTGACTATATTGCATGTGTTACTACCTACATAGTTAAAATATTACCAGATAGGTGGCGCTAAAAACAGTATATATTTCACTATTTCACTTGCCCTGCTATTTCAATTGCCCTCATTCCCTTAATGGGTAAAACTAATTATAGGATTGGTTGGGGGAAGTGGGTTTCCCTCCCACACAAAAATGAAATAAATATGCGGCTTTTATACTTTTAAAAAATAGATCATATCACATTTCGATTACAGTGAACACTTACACCTTTGTATCAGGTAAGTGGCCCATCCATTTGATTTTCCAAAAATGTAATCATTATAAATATTTCAAGCATTATTTGAAATAGTTGTGAAAAATTTTTGTTTATCAATAAAGTCTAAGATAAAATAAGCCAATAAGTTGGGGAAAAAAATAAGAACTTTTGTTTAAGGCTTCAAAACGAACCGTTCTAAAAACGGTTTTCGCTCTCCCAATCAATCCTATTTTAGAAAGATTTCTAAATTTACAGAAGCAGATTCGTTAATATTAGGTACACGCATAAGCGGATTTACGGGGGTGCGCCGCACCCCCAGCAATTTTAATTGGGTTTTGGAAAATGTTAAAACTAAATTTTTTTCATCAGGCATAGTTTGAGAAATGACAATTTTTTAAAAAATTTTGACACATGCAACTTAATTTACTTGAAAATTGAAAATACAATAACCTACAGTTTGTTGTATGATCCGTGTATATCACCGCACATTGCCAGTGCGAATGAAATAGAACTGTATTACAAGTTGAAAATAACAGTATATTTATCCGTTTGAAAAAAAAAAAGAAGGTAAACAATTACATGCAAGTAAACATTTATCATTCAGTGCTGCATTCTAGAATAATTGTTTTTTATGTAATTGGATATTTGTTGGTGCATCATTAGTTTAAAACAGCCATGGCTAACAAAAAAAAAAAAAAAAACAGTTATTGCAATATACTTTTTCAGTGAAATCTGTTCTGAAAAAAAAAAAAAAAAAAAAAAAAACAGGACAGCATTTTTCAGTTAAATTTGCTAAATTTTGCGACAGAGGGCACAGAACTACTTGTTTATCCAGGGAATGACCCCCTCCCCCCGCACACACACACAGATTCATTGTTTTGCTGAACCTCCAGAATTCACGGCCTAAATCCGCCAATGGGTACACGCCTTTGAAATATAACTTTGAATAAAGTTTTCCTTAAGAGGATCAAACACGTTATTTATTAAATACATAATCGGGGTTATTTTATTGATTTTTCTCGCCCTTACTCTTAACCAAATTTTAAGAAATCAATTTTTAATTTTTAAAAACATGTAAAATTGCCACTGAATTCCCTCCCTTGCACTGAAGAGCCCTGATGGAAGGTCACGGGAAGTCGCAGCGACCTCCCCAAAAGTGTCCTTACTCGGAAAATTTTTCTTCCAGTTCGGCAAATTTAGAGACATGATTGTAGTAGGGGAGAGTGGTAATGAATGGGCCTCTTTTTGGTTTTGAATTTTTGTAATTTTTTCTAACACTTTGTTTTAACTCTAAATTGGTGTTTTAGTTACTTTACTTATCTGGCTATCTAAAAAATTCATAAAAGTTAGATTAGCACCTGTTTATAATGAATTATAATAGAAAATAAAAATTTTGAAATTTGGCCCTTTCAACCCCACCTATGGGGTTGAATGGGCCATCGAAGGTAATGAATGGGCCACTAAATGAATTCAATTAAAACATGTGGATTTAATCTTTTATTTACTGAATATGACAAAATAAATGTGGCACTTGACATGATGATACAAAATCATACTGATTTAAAATTATATAAACATCAAAACTGATGCAATTAAAATAAAACTGATTCATACCAATTGTAGCAGAAAAATGACTAAATAATGAGAATGTAAGAAATAAATAACATCAAATATATATATAAAAAAATAACAGATAATACACACTATGATTTAACAAAATTTATATATTTCAAAAATAATATTAAAAAAAAACTTTCAAAAACTTCATCTTCATTTTCAAACTTGTCAAAATTCAAATTTTTTTTTTTAAATTTACTAGACATCGGGAATAAGAAATATCTAACTTAAGTTACCAAGAAAGAAAATGAAATTGTACTGTGAGGGATATAATATGAAGGAGAGAGGGGGGCTTTTTCAAGCCACGCACTGCGACCAGAGGTCAATTGTACTATAGGAATATAATATAAATCGGCAAATTATATTTAGAAGTTACTACAAACCTATTTTGACGACAGTAATCTTAATCTATCTATGACAGTCAGTTGTGTTTCATATTAATGCGAAAATCCAAAGAAAAGGAAGAAAAACAATATTTAGGTGGCCCATTCATTACCATGACATAGTGGCCCATTCAGCCCCACCTATACTTTTGGAATACATTTAGGTTTTTTGAGTACATTAAATTTAAATAACATCAAAATACATCTTACGACTAGTTTATAGATATGGAAAGACTAGCTTATACATATGTATGCAGCGAAATACTTGGTACATTTTAGCTAGGAAATGTTTTACTAAAAAGGGAAAAACTTACTTTTCAGTCAGATTCTTGACCATGCCACTCTAGTTTGAAAATGGCTCAGCGCAAACGAATGAAAATTGGATGAGTTTAGTAGAACAAATAGCTACATGTATTGATGGCATCAAAAAAAAAATTCATGCAAATACTTTTTCATATTTTGCTAGTGGCCCATTCATCACCATGGCCCATTCATTACCACTCTCCCCTACTATAATTTTTTAATGCTGGAATGTTCCTTATCATTAGATATGCTTATATGTGCACATTCGTATTTTTTCGTTCGGCAGAATTTCGGCAAAGTTCAGGGAGCGTTTGTCCTTACTGTTATTAAACGTTGCAGTTTTGAACTCCTTGAGAAATTGGAGCTCAAAGTATTTAATAATCTTATGATACCGCAATAATTTAATAATTGTTCAAATTAATGTAACAGAAACCAACGAACTCAATGAGAGAGATTCATCATATTATTTAAACTTTTTGTAATATTCACCTGTTTATGTCCCTAATTTAGTTCATTTAAGCTTTATTTAGTTTATTTCAGTTTGCAATCATTTTTAAGAATTTGATTGGATATGCCCAGTGGCGTACACAGAAAAAACGTTTCAGCGGGGTGGGAGGGGCGGAGCCGATACTCTTAAAGATGGGGGGGGGGGGAATCTCATAAAATGTAGCTAAGGAAAGTATGTTTTGACTTTGTGATATGAATGCATTTAATATGATAAAAATACATCATTATACTTTTAATCGTTATAATTGCTATCAAAAACAGCGTTTTGATGAAAACAGAAAATGATAAAAATAAAGTTTGAATTTTTTTCTTTACTGACGGAGAACTTCTTGAATCACATGCTTGCAATACTTTGGAAAATTTGGCCTTTAATATCGTTAATTTTGCGATTAATTTTACAATTGTTCCTAATACTGGGATTCAATCGTCTTTTTTAACTATAATTAAAATAGCTATATGAATGAACAGTTTATGTATATGACAGGTGGTTTATGTTTTACGTACAATTTTCTGTTTTTATAATGTTATTGTCCCTCACCAACCGAAAATAATTAAAATAGACAATTTTTATGTTATTCCTTGAAAGACTGTTTGCCAGTTGTTCACGTTTATTGAATGAAGTTGATTCTATTGATTTGTAAGGCTCATTCTTGCGAAAATAGTGCAAATGATGCCGAGGCTGGATTTAAAAATTTTAAACACTGCCACCAATTAATCATATTTTAAATTAATTCTACATTTAATAATGCGGAATCAAATATCAATTGTTTATTGAATAAGTAATTTATAAACTTTTAAATAATAGGTTTCAAGAATTTGACAAGTAAACACCGATTAATGCTTGTTCATTGAACAAGCATTAATCGGTGTTTCTAAAACCTGTATTTGCAGTAAAAATCAACAAAATTGAATTACGTAAAATAACCATAAACGTGACATACAGTAAAATAGAAGTCAAAACTTGAAAAAAAAATCATTTTTCTTATATTATTTTAATTTTGTCTCATACTTAATTATTTGATCTGTAAATTCTTTCTGACTTCAAAGAGAAAGGAAAAAAAAAAAAAAACAAATATGAAAGCTTAAATGCAAAAAATTCGTTTCGAAAATTTCGGAGGGGGCTGCATCCCTATCAGTCCACCCCCTGAGTAAGCCACTGGATATACCTATTTAGTTTCAAATTATTATTGCTACTAAATACGTGCAGGGTTATCTGCGACAATGTCGGAGCACCAAATTTAATTGAAAAGTTTAAATATTTTTTTTGCTCATGGATTACAGTGAGATTAATATTTACAGTAGTGCTAACATTCACCAATTTTAGTAAATCTCTCGAATTTTTACTTGTCAAATTCTTAGAACCCATTATTTAAAAGTTTATAAATTACTTATTCAATAAACAATTGATATTTTTTTCCGCATTATTAAATGGAGAATTAATTTAAAATATGAGTAATTGGTGGCAGTGTTTAAAATTTTTAAATCCAGCCTCGGACATCATTTGCACCATTTTCGCAAGAATGAACCTTACAAATCAATAAAATCAACTTCATTCAATAAACGTGAACAACTGGCAAACAGTCTTTCAAGGAATAACATAAAAATTGTCTATTTTAATTATTTTCGGTTGGTGAGGGACAATAACATTATAAAAACAGAAAATTGTACGGAAAAAATAAACCACCTGTCATATACATAAACGCACAGTTGTTTTATGGTTTTAGATCGAATGCCTGTGTACTGCAACTAAATAATATTACAGTAAGCACTAGTTAATTGAATCATTGGTTAATTGGATCAGCACCTTTAATAAATCAAATCTTCAAAAACCGCAAAATGTCCAGCTTTATTGAATTATCCGCTTTATTGAATCAAAACTGCTTAGAACAAACGTGATTCATATAAGCGGCGGCCACTGTACTATGAGTTTTGGTAGTATTTTTACTATTTTTTTTTGTGTAACCATAAGTGATCTAAACTAAAGCATTAGGAGGAGGGAAGATTCTCAATTTGGGGGATGAAATTCCAGTTTTACTGAATGATAAAATACGAGAACGCACATATATCATGCATAAACTTATGAGAATCAACATTAGACATCATTTAAAAAAAACACATTTTTAAAAAATTGAAAAAAAATTAAATAGAATTTCAACGTCGCAATTTTGTCTCCAAATTTTCTGAACCGTCATAAAAATTTATCGAAAATTTGTGGGAGATACGGAAATTTTTGAGAGGTCATTGGGACTTCCCATGACTTCCCACTTTGTGTAGCACTACTTTTCTTATCAATGAGATATTGAAAATATCTTGTCCCCCAATACTATTTATAGCCCCTGAATTATTTATTAGCTGTTTTGCAAGACGTCAAGAGTTGAATAATAAAAATAATTAAATTATATAGTTTAAAAAACTAAAAACTGCGCTTTTAGAGTGAATCAAACTAAAAACAAAAATTGAATGTCCGCTAAGTTTACATGCGCTTATAAATACATAAACATGTTATATAGTTTTGCCTTTAGTATTAATAATAGTATTTAATATATTACTTTTATATTTGCAAAGAACGTGAATTTTATCTTTTATTCAGAGTTATATACAAACAACTGAAACACTAAAATACATCAACGTGTAATATAGTTTGGCCTTTAGTATTAATAATAGTATTTAATATATTACTTTTATATTTGTAAAGAACGTGAATTTTATCTTTTATTCAGAGTTACATACAAATAACTAAAACACTAAAATACATCAACATGTAATATAGTTTGGCCTTACGTATTAATAATAGTATTTAATATATTACTTTTATATTTGTAAAGAACGTGAATTTATCTTTTATTCAGAGTATCATACATACAAACAAACAAACAAACCCACATGTGAAACTAATAAAAGCGAATTCAAAGCTCGTAATAACATTTATTGGCTATACTCTCCTGTATTCTTTCCCCTTTTTGCTAAAAGGAAGTGTTTCGTGTAAAATGGCCTACTTATTGATTCATTTTATCATTTCTTGGTTCGTTTCCTATCTCTGTCCTTCCGAGCCTGCCGAATGAGGCGAGATTTTTAGGGATGCGATATTCATTCTTACAGGGAGCAACCGCCGCATCCGGAGGAGCGATCCTGATTGGCGGAGGAGGAATCGGATTCCTCTTCGTGCTCTCATCAGTCGCTTCAGCTCCAGCCCGGAGATGGACGCTATTCCACCAGTGCTTTAACATCGGGTGAGTTCCCCCTTTTCCTTCTGCTAGATTCATCTGGTCTTTGCTGATACCAAACACAATTTAAATCCGTGAGATTAAAATAGGTAGATTCTCTAATGAATTTTAAAGAGGGTTTTCCAACCGATGTCGATTTTTTTCATTTTCAAACATGTCACTTTATTTTAGATTGTCAAAGCGTTCATTTTTTTCAACCCTTCTGAGTTGCACTGATGCAAGGTATTGTCATGCATGTAAATAACAGACATCATCTTGAATTTCTCAATATTGTTAAAGTGATGATGCGTTCATCGATCAAGATGTCAATGTTAATTGATGCCTATATCTTATTTACTATAATTTATCTTCTTTCTTTTAGCTTTACATTCTCTTTTACCAGTATTACCAAGTTTTTCTCGTTAAGGGTTTTTTTTAGGACGTGTGCTAGTTTCTAATAAAAATACTTCACGTTTTCTTATTGCCTTACCTATATTATATTGTCTTTTTAAATTTTGCATTTGTATTTTTAAATTTTATGGACTTCTCTTATTGATTTAATTTATTTTTTGTACTCAAAAAGTGTACGAAAAACTTCATTTTTGCGAAACTAAAATGAATTACGAATATTAATTGAGCAACGAAGAGGAAAAGGCCAATAAAAATATATTAAATTTTAATTAATAAGAAGCGTTTTAATAAATCATGAATGTAGAAAATGCTTATTTTAAACAAACTTGTCATCCAGCAATTGAATAAATACTTTCGTGCTTGAAAAGTGCATGAAGATTTTTCAACATTTCATAGCACATAAATATGGATTTGCTCAGGCACGTGTTTCGGGGTCACAAGTAACCTCTTTTTCAGTGCAACGAGCTATAGGATGAAAAGCAACGCGGTAGAACCGAACGACAGTTCAAATAGCAAATATTGGTAACTACAGAATCAAAACTAAATACCAAAAGCCGAAATATATTACATAATTCCTGCGGGAAAAAATCATTAAGTAATAAACTTTCAAAAAATATCCTATAAACATTAAACATTGTCAAATAAATGAAATCACTCTGCAAAATTTAACGATAAATTCACTGTCAGGAAAAGTTTTTGTAATATGTACAGAAAGGCACAGAATGAAGAAAAAACAATTGAAATACTTCATCATAAAACAAAACATGTAAACACGTGTCTGCAGCTATCTATTTTTCTGAGATAAGAAGTTTTTAAAACCTTAATTTACTAGTCATTTAGCGTAACATTGATTCATGTGGTTAACTTCCTTCCACTTGTTTTTATTTATTTTATTTTTTATTCATTTTTTTGTGTATTTCACTTCTGAAAAATTAAAAAAAAAAAATAATAATAATAATAAATAAAATAATAAAAACTATTCTGCTAGTATAGTTATAATATTAGTTTTTTGATATTTCTTTTACAAAAGAAGTTGACAACACTGAACACAGCTACTTGTATAGTCCACTATCTCTGACCTCTGTAGTAACTGTTTCGAAGCTTCTCTTGAATGCCGATTTGAAGTAATTGAAAGCTCTCCCTATACATTGTAGCACGCAATTTAATAAGCGATAGAAATCTTGCGATCAGTGGCGTACTCAGGGAGTGGGCTGATAGGGCTGCAGCCCCCTCCGAAATTTTTAAAACGATTTTTTTTTTGCATTTGAGCTTTAATATTTTTTTTTTCTTTCTTACTGTTCAAAGTCGCAACATAAGAAAGAGTTTTTTGATAATATGATTCGGTATAAGACAAAATGAAAAGAAAATAAGAGAAATTAATTTTTTTATAAAGTTTTGACTCGTCTATTTTACTGTATTACTGTTACATTTATGATTATTTTACGAAATTCAATTTTTTTTCATTTTTATTGCAAATATGTTTCAGAAACACTGATTAATGCTTGTTCATTCATATCTCTTTTTTCATTATATTTAAGCAGATGTGATTGAAACCCAGTATTAGAAACAATAGTAAAATGATCGATATTAAAGCACAAATTGCAATACATGTGCAAGCATGTGATTCAAGAACATCTCTGTCAGCAAAACAAAAAAAATTCCAAACATTATTTTTATCATTTTCTGTTTTCGTCAAAACGCTTTTTCTTTTTCATAGTAATTATAACTATTTAAAAAAAAAGGTGTATATTTATCATATTAAATTAGTATTGATATCACAAATTCGAAACATTCACTTCTTTTAATTATTTATAAGGTGCCCCCCCCCCTTATATCCAAGAATTTCGCCTCACCCCCCCCCCCCCTGAAACGATTTGTCTACGTACGCCACTGCTTGCGATGATATGGTATAAAATTGGAGAGTTTTTAAGCATTTGGAAATTTAACAGCAGCTTTTGACCCGATTCAAATGAAAACGCTAAAAATTGCATTGTAGCGTGATAATGCCTAACAACAAGCGTCGAATTATGGAATACAAGTAATTTTGAATGTTCATAAGTTGAGCGGTTTTTGATGCTAGATGTCTGATTTGTTATCTTTGAACCAGTTGCAAAACTTCCCATAAGTAAACCTTTATTCATTTCCTAATGCTCTCAGGGGTCTCATTTAAGGACTTCTTCACGCATTTTAGTGCCTTAAATTTTCATTCATTCATTTATACATAGTAACATAATATACACTGCGATGCAAAAGTTTAGAAAAAATGGCAAATATGTGAATAAAAAGAAAACTATTCAACGAAATTCTTTCAAATTTCTACTGCAGGTACAAAATACGGTCCCAAATACGTGTTTAGAGTTCTTAAAAGTATAACTGGAACTAAATTTTGGATATTACAAAAGACAGTTTTTTACATTGTTGCAAAAGTTTAGACAAAAGTCAGATTTTATGCAAACATCCTTTGAAATGTGATTGGTGGAGGAAATGCGAGACTTTATTATTCATTTATAAAGTGCAGAGATTGCTGAATAAATAATCAAAATCTCAAAAGCTCTGTAGTTCTCGTGTAAAGAAGATGAAAAAGTTTGAAAGCCGAAATTTGAAAATGAACCTACTTGATTAATTTTTGTCTTTTAAATCGGCTCTAGTATGGTAGTACGTTGTTTTTTACTTTGTGGAGAGCAAATTCAGACATGCATATCGATCAAAAGACCAAGAAAAAATATATTTCTTAAAGATCAAGGAATTGAAAAAACGGCTCGAACTGACAATATGCCCCTTAATCCTACAAAACTTCAACTTGGGTCAAAAACAGCACGTGACAGCATAAGTAGATGAACAACTGAATCGTAATGCATAAAAAAAAACAAAGAATTGTGCTTCAGCCTTTTCGGACAGAGTGTCCCAAATAAGCCAGATTTTATTGATAAAAGCAGCACAGCATATGATCATTGAATATTTCTCAAGTCCCGCGAAAAGAATTTTAATCTATCTAGGACATCCCAATTTTAATAATTTGTATCAAAGAAAGTACGATTCATTTTTTAGTCACGATGATACATATGCTGCTTTTCACATTAAAATCTGGCTTATTTGGGACACTCTGTCCGAAAAGACTCAGGCACAATTCTTTGTTTTTTTTATGCATTCCGATTCAGTTGTTCATCTACTTATGCTGTCACGTGCTGTTTTTGACCCAAGTTGAAGTTTTGTAGGATTAAGGGCCGAATCGTCAGTCGGAGCCGTTTTTTCAATTCCTTCATCCTTAAGAAATATAATTGTTCTTGGACTTTTTCATCGATACGCATGTCTGAATTTGCCTTCCACAAAGTAAAAAACAATGTACTACCATACTAGAGCCGATTTAAAAGACAAAAAATTAGTAAAGTAGGTTCATTTTCAAATTTCGGCTTCCAAACTTTCTCATCTTCTTTACATGAGAACTAAAGAGCTTTTGAGATTTTGATTATTTATTTAGCAATCTCTGCACTTTCTAAATGAATAATACAGTCCCGCATTTCCTCCACCAATCACATTTCAAGGGATATTTGCATAGAATCTGACTATTGTCTAAACTTTTGCAACAATGTAAAAAAAATGTCTTTTGTAATATCCAACATTTGATTCCAGTTATAGCTTTAAGAACTCCAGACACGTATTTGGGACCATATTGTGCACCTGCAGTAGAAATTTGAAAGCATTTCGTTGAATAGTTTTATTTTTATTCACATATTTGCATTTTGTCTAAACTTTTGAATCGCAGTGTATCAGAGAATGCATAATTATTAAACATATAAAGAGGTAGTATACGTTATAATAGTCTTATGGAAAGACCCGGGGGACATAGCCCTCCCTGGCTTTGAAAATTAAATTTATTTACATATAAGTGGTAGTAGGTTTGATATTTTTTGATAGAATTTGCATCGACCTTTGACCCCCCCCCAGACAAATCCGAAACGACAGGCCTGCTTATGGAACAACGTATTAAGTGCCTTTATAAGTTTAGAAAACATTATATGAGACATCATTAATGCTTATAAAACAACATTATGTAGAAAACGTGATGTTGTTAACTTTAACGACAATCTTTCCATTACTGGACGCTTTTTAATTTGAATTTAAAGCCTTTCTAGTATACTTTATGCATAAATATAATAAAAAAATAGTTGGTTAGTTAATAGATGAGAAAATAAGTAAATAAAATTATCTAACCAAATGGAAACATTAAAATATGCTAAATTTTCTTTAAAACATCATTAAAAACAAACATAACGTAATATTGCAATTAGAAAAATGAAAATTCAGAAAATGACACTTCATAAGCTTCTGAGGAGGAAAAGAATATGTATTGGTTTGCCGACTTGCTCTTATCCTCCTTAATTTCTCACACCTGAGGCCAACGCTTTTGCTGTTGGTTCGAGCAATTTGTAACAGTTCAAAAAAATTCATAGTTGGATCTTCAGGAGAAATTGAATATTTTCTAACCCCTATAATCAATTAAAATCTTTTGGAGCAGAATATGTGTATGTTTTTTTAATACACGTGTTAAATTTTTCACCATGCTCTCTCGAGTCCAAATTTGCGGCTAAGCTTTTCTTTGATTACCCCACTGTCAGAAATCTGAAATTAAAATAATGTGCGATATTAAGTTTCTAAACATACATTATGTTTGTAATTAAGGAAAAAAAAAACTTTTTATTAGTATTCTTAGCGTATTTTTTTCATTTTTTCCCCTCCATTGATTTAACAGTTGAAAGATGAAATTTTGTGGAAAACTTTTATTTCATTGAGTTCCTGGTGATTTGATTTCGTCTCTATATTTCATTGGATAAGTTATGGATAGTTAAATATTTTCCATTGACTATATGTTTCAGATATGAGTTCAATGAGTTTCAGGGGCAAGTTTCGAATGGGGTGAAGAGAGATTGTTAGAAGTTAAAGATGTTTTTCATATTTTTTTATTGTCGTTCACCCCCATAAAGAAGGAAAATTCTAGCTGCGCAAATGATAAGTTCTGCTACAAATGTACTAGGGCTGTTCTATAAAGAATGATCACAAATTAATTAACATAGTTATGTAAACTAATTCTTCACATGTGATGGAATTTTTTAAATTGGTCCCTTTTACATAAAATCCTCTTGTCGTATCTGTTTTTCCCAGGTGCGGACCCAGAGGGGGGTGGGGCATGGTGGTCATGACCCCTCCTTGACCGACCAAATATAGCAAAAAATTGCATTTCTGGGACTTACATTACGAAAAAATTGCTAACCCCCCCTTTTTGCACAAAATTTGCACTTTGACCCTCCCCCCCCTTTCCGAAAACGACCTTTCCTTAACCAGAAGCTGGATCCACCCCTGTTTTTTTTTCTCTCTTCAGAGGCTTCAGAAACATGCTGGAAGCCATTTTCGGACACATCTTTCAAAATCCCCTCCGAATCTTCTGCCATTTGAGTGGCACGCGTTTGTTCTCGAAGGATTCCGATAATTCTCATTCCCGACGAAAAGGATGTAGGTTTATTCGTCATACCACGTCCTCCATATAGCTATGAGTTAGCTCTACCCCTTCAGACCTGGTGTCCGGTATACCGGACATCAGGTTTGAACAGCTGCTAATCATTTAATAATGACTTAATTACTTGATTTTTTTTTGTAGTTGACAATTTGCAGTCTGCTTGTTATTATCTGAGCAAAAATTTCTGCTTTTGGGATTGGCAACATTCCCAAAAATGGATTGAGAAACTGGGATTGGGTTGTTTTTCCAACCATGCACTCTCGCCGAAAAAAGTTGCTTTTTTTTTAGAATTTTCTAAAACTGTATGATCTTTTATTTATCATTTCAAATGCCGTAAATCAGGGTTACTTGGACCCAGAAGAGGGCTACTTGAGCCCACAGTAAAATGATAAAATCTGGGTTTGGTACTAGCGTTAGAGACTGCAGAGGGCTTCTACCTAGTGGAAAAACGAGGAACTACGTGCAAGTCTTCAACTAGTAGGTACCAAACCTAGATTTTATCATTTTATTGTAGTGAGCTCAAGTAACCCCCTAGGGTCCAAGTAACCCTGATTTACGGTGCTTATATTATGTTTTGTTATTGTTTGGAGAATATTTTACGACAAAATTTGTATGATGTTTCAAATATTTTTTTGCGAAAATATCAATTTCAAAATATGTATCTGGAAAATTTGACACTTCATAACTCTTTTAATTTTTTACTCACAAGCTTGAAATTTTGTTTGTGAGATGCTCTTAGCCATAGTACTTTGTGTACCAAATAAAAACATTTTTGGTTAACTATTTCATAATTCCGACTGAAGGGGTTAATGACTTCTTTATGTCTCCAAAGTCAAACTCCGTCATAATCAATGGTAGAAGCTTCGGAGTCGATTTGATGGACATGCTCGAAAATGACTTTCCTCATGTCTTTGAAGACAGGAAAAAAAAAGATCTGACAGGTGGATTTTATGTAAAAGGAACCAATTTGAAAAATACCATCAACATTCGAAGGATTAGTTTACATAATTACGTTTTTTTTAATTCGTGATCATTCTTTATTGAACAGCCCTAGTAACATATAGCAGTTGACCAATTACACAGGCCAACAAAAAAAACCTTTTTGAAAACTTTTTTAATTTTAATAGCTGATCTTGATAGATTTTTATGTGCTGAATCCAAATCTGCTTGTAGTTTTTATGTATCACCCTTAGTTTCCAAGCAAAATGTATTTTATTATACACTGAAGTGACAAAAGTCATGGGATAGCAATATGCAAATTTTCAGATGGCAGTAGCATCGCATAGAACAGGTATAAATGCGCAGTGCTTTTACAGAGCTTTCATTTCTGTTCAAGTTATTCATGTGAAGAGGTTTTAACGTGATGATGACCGCACGACGTGAATTAACAGACTTTGAACGCGGAATGTTAGTTGGAGCTAGACGCATGGGTCATGCCATTTCGGAAATCGTTAGAGAATTCAACATTCCCAGATCCACTGTGTCAAGAGTGTGCCGAGAGTATGAAATTTCAGGCATAACATCCCACCATGGACAGCGCAGTGGTCGACCGCCTGCACTTAAAGATCGAGACCGGCGACGTCTGCAAAGAGTCGTAAATTCTAACAGACAAGCAACACTGCGTCAAATCACCGTAGAAATCAATGTGGGACGTACAATGGACGTGTCTGCTAGAACTGTGCGGAGAAATTTGGATTTCTTGGGCTATTCCAGCAGAAGACCGACTCGAGTGCCTTTACTGACAGAACGACATCGCTTGCAGCGACTCTCGTGGGCACGTGAGCATATCGGTTGGTCCCTAGATGAATGGAAAACCGTGGCCTGGTCCGATGAGTCACGATTTCAGCTGGTAAGAGCCGATGGTAGGGTTCGAGTGTGGCGCAGACCCCACGAAGCCATGGACCCAAACTGTCAGCAAGGCACTGTTCAAGCTGGTGGTGGCTCCGTAATGGTGTGGGCTGTTTTTTCATGGCATGGACTTGGTCCTCTAGTGCGACTGGACCGAACATTGACTGGAAATGCTTATGTGCAGCTACTTGGAGATCACTTGCAGCCATTCATGGACTTCATGTACCCAAACAACGATGGGATTTTTATGGATGACAATGCGCCATGTCACCGGGCCACAACTGTTCGCAATTGGTTTGAAGAAAATTCTGGACAATTCCAACGAATGATTTGGCCACCTAGATCGCCCGACATGAATCCCATTGAGCATTTATGGGACACCATCGAGAGGTCTGTTCGTGCCCAAAATCCTGCCCCATCAACGCTTTCACAATTATGGACGTCTATCGAGACAGCATGGCTCAATATTCCTGCAGAAGACTTCCAACGACTTGTTGAGTCCATGCCACGTCGAATTGTTGCACTTCGCCGGGCAAAAGGAGGGCCGACACGATATTAAGAGGTATCCCATGACTTTTGTCACTTCAGTGTATAGTCTAATACCCATTTACAGTATATAGGGAAATCAATGAAACACTGTAGAATCGTAAAAATGGTTTGTATTTACAGTAAAATACTTGGAATAGTAATTTTATGTGATGATACAAGGTTCACTTGTCAACTGGAATTGCTTTATATTTTCTTTCCCTTTTTTCCTTGAAGCTTCTTGTGTAGCTTTTCCTGCGATGAATAGCTTGCTGAACTTCCCGGTGAAATGACCAACAGTAATCCCCCATCATGTTGTAGCATGTGTTTCAGCAGTGCTGCCAACATCATCTTTGTTCATTAGACCTATTTTTTCATGTTATCTTAACTATGAAAAAGCTGTTAAATTCTAAAAATGTTTCTTTATTTCATGAATGTAACTATAAAATGTGAATAAATGGTGGGTGATACAACTTTTTAAGCATCATATTTGGATTCAGCAACCTAAACAACATAAGAATAAGGTATTTTCATTAAAAAAGTTTTTTCATCGTTGGCCTGTGTTATTATCACTGTATGTTTGCCTACCTATGTTTTTTCTACTGGTTAACCCTTTATGTCCCAAATTAATTTAGCAAATTTTAAAAATCAATGGGGTCTAAGGCTCGCTACGCCTTAGGGTTCCTAAAGAAAGTGTTTCTGATTGCAGTTACCATCTGCCGGCCTCTCAGCGAAGTACAAGGAGTGGTACTAAAAAACTTCAGCGTGATTGCAAGCCATATAGGATTCATAGCACTAAATTAATATAAGCGGGACATCTGGGTCCCGTCAAGGCATAAAGGGTTAAAGTATTTTGAATGTCTGCATATGTGATATGATATGGTGTTACGACTTGTGGATGTAATTTTGAGTAATTAAATGTTTATTTGCAGGCCAAATCCCTTTGCCTGCATGCCATGTCGCTACTATATAGAAATTAGCAAACTTTAAAAATCAATGGGGTCTAAGGCCCGCCACGCCTTAGGGTTCCTAAAGAAAGTGTTTCCGATTGTAGGTACCATCTGCCGGCCTCTCAGCGAAGTACAAGGAGTGGTACTAAAAAACTTCAGCGTGATTGCAAGCCATATAGGATTCATAGCACTAAATTAATATATGCGGGACTTCTGGGTCCCGTCAAGGAATAAAGGGTTAAAGTATTTTGAATGTCTGCATGTGTGATATGACAGTGTTACGACTTGTGGATGTAACTTTGAGTAATTAAATGTTTATTTGCAGGCCAAATCCCATTGCCTGCATGCCATGTCGCTACTGTATAGAAATTACAAACAGTGCTACAGCGGAGACGATGAAGATGAACTTTTTCAAGTGAAGGATGAGTTTTGCATTCCAGGCCGCGATGAGAGGAGAAATATTTTCAAGTCTTTCACAAAATATATATTTATTTGGTGCTCAATTATATTAATTCTTATCGGCGCAGTCGTGACTGCAGTTATTATTTTCCTGTTCCTGCCAGACATATGGATCAATAGTGACTCGCCTAGTTCTGTCAAGCCAGTGGCTCAAACAAAGTGCGGAGCTTTCGCCGGAGTTGAAGAAAGTGGAGCATTTGTTTTTAAGGTATTTAGACCAAAATTTACTGACAGTAATAGAGTATAAAGCAGTGAGTAATAGAGTAGACAGTAATTTCACACTAGTTAATCTTTGTTTCACAAATCATCTTTATGAAAGTGTTTCATAAAAATGAAGCACTTTTCCTTTTTAATGAAAGTTTCATCTTTCTGAAAAAACTGCCTTTTGTCTTTTAGTATGCAAATTTTCAATCCCGGATAAATAAAAATCAATTGACTTTTGAAGCAAAATATCTGACCTTGAAACAAAAAATTTAAGACCACAATGCACAAGGCGAACCAAAGTTATTGAGCCGTTATATGCTGCATCATCCAAAATACTCACCTGATATTGCACCGTCTGATTTCCCTTTATTTCTATCCAAATGTGACAAAAATACTTGACAATTTGTTCAATATCCAGACAGTCATCACCAGATATTTTACTCAAAAATCGATTTATTTCTATCGATCCGGAATTTAAAAATGTGAGCTATACACGGCAAAAAGTTTCCGATAACGAGCATAATTACATCGCTGATTAAGCGTAAAAACTTTTAAAGTTATTTGTTTGAAAAAAGTGACATTACTTTCCAGTTCCCCTACACTTTACAAAATAGATGTTGTTTTTACCTTATAATCCAGCTAATTTTACACCAATAAACTGTAAAATTGCTAATTTTACAGTTTATTACTGTGCATTTTGCAGTTTTAAACTGGAACCTCTGCTGCCAGTATTATACTGTAAGAACAATATTTTTTGCAGTGTAATATTAGAAATTCCAAAAAATTCTCAACAGCATCTGAAAAGACCTTGAAACGATGGGTGTCTTTCTTGTACCCGACTGTTATCTATATACATAAATGATTACTTTTGTACGTATGTCCGGGGTAATCTTCAAAACTACTGGACCGATTTTAACCATTTTTTCACCATAGATAGCTACAATAACAGGAATCAGGTTAGGCTATAATTTATTTCTAAAAAACTTAGTTTAAAAAAGTTGTTATGGAGAACAGTAAATTTCCTGTAATTTCCCCATTAAGTGATTAAATTTTCAATCCATTGTTGCAAAAATGTGTTGCCTTGCTACAACAACATTAATAGTGATCATAATGAAAATTTTTAATCAAGGCTTCTCTGGAGTAAGTATGAAATTTATTGCTTTCTTAGGATTTTTATATTCATCTGTGCCAGTGGTTCTTAACCTTTTCACTGCTAACGCCAACTTTAGAAGTGAAAATTTTTCCAACGCCCCCCCCCCCCTCTTTATGTTAAAAGTGAGAGTTTTCGCGAAAAGAGGTAAAAAGCTAAAAATAATTTTCTTCCAGAATTTCACAAAACGGTTAAACAACATATATTTTTAATCGGTAAAAATTATTACACATAGAATTAAAATGACGAATTTAGAAATAAAAATTCTAGGCTTAAAAAATATTCTACTTTCAAAAGAATAGCAAAATAAAGTGAAATAGGATAAAAATAAATAAGAAAAAAGAAATTTTCGCTCAAAATATGAAGGAAACAATGAGAGGAACGAAAAATAAACATGCAAAGCATTTTTTTTATCATTCAAAATATGAAAGGAACACTCGGAAATATATGTTAGTGAGATATTTGTGCTTGGTGGTTTAAAGCCAGTTTGCTCAGTCGACTTAGTATTTTTTGCAAGGTGAAGGCGCAAGTCCCCTCTCTTGCTCTTGGGACGATTTGGAGTTGATATCTCTTTTTTGTCACTCGGTCAGTGACAACACTGAATCCTCGTCCGACGAGGTAGGAAAAGAAGAGGGGAAAGTAGTTAAAAAGAATTTGACGATAGCGCACAGTACAGGATAAAGGCTATACTAATGTTTCCTTGCAGCCAAAATCCTGCAACATTGTTAACATTCTGGAAACCAGCGTTCAAAGTTTCATTGGTTGAAAGTTCAACCAATTCTTCCTGATACTGAATATCTGGTGTCTCAATGTTTTCAAAAGCGCTGATGATCCATTGAGGAACTTTCAGAGAAAAAATATCCTCAAAGCGCTTAGAGAAGTCTTTGTGCAAAGACTGAAGATATCGGCAATAAACGCTTAAAAAAATCTTTCCAATTTTATTACATTTAAGAATAAATTAGTAGAACTACGTACTTATTTATCGGTATTTTATGTTATTGAATGTAACAGTTTTCCTTGTAACAGAGTTATTTTTGTTGTATTAAAACGTGTATTTTTTCCGTATTTCTTTTGTCCCACTGACGGTTCTGGACGTCTTATCACGTCCACTTAACATGTAATTCTGGAACTACCGGACAGCCGGATGGTTAAATAATTAAAATGCAAGCATTTTTGACACAATTATTAATGACGATATTATTAGTTACATCTCAGCTTCTTTAGGAGCTTTGGCTCTGCTTGTTTCTGCATTGCAACATCTGTTACATTCAATATCTACATAAAATACCGAATAATAGCACATAGTTCTACTAATTTATTCTTAAATGTAATAAAATTGGAAAGATTTTTTATAATGCCTGCATCACAGCGAAATTTTTACCTCAAAGTCATTTCAATACAAAGGAATTGTCTTTTTTATACATTTTCAATTTAAAATTGTTATAACTTTTCAACTATTTGTCTTAGAAAATAAAACCAAGCACTGTAAAATAGCTCTTTTAAAACGCTTTCGGATTATATATTTCAGTTTTGCAATATTTAAATCTATGGTGAAGTTTTAAACAGTTACATGACCGCATTTACCTGTAAAAGAGGCCATTTTGATGACGTCATCACAGTTGGGCCCTTGACCTCAGAAAGAAAAATTAAATCTTTCTAAATAGATCTTTAGAAGCGCTTTCAGATGATATAGTTGAGTTTTAAAATATTTTAATCTATGATGGAGTTTTAGGGGGAGTTAAACAAACGTATTTACCTGTAAAAGTGGCCATTTTGATGACGTCATTACAGGTGTGCCCTTGACCTCAGAAAGAAAAATTAATTCTTTCTAAATATCTCTTTTAAAGAGCTTTCAGATGACATATTTGAGTTTTGCAATATTTCAAACTATGATGGAGTTTTAAGCAGTTAAACGAACGTATTTACCCGTAAAAGCGGCCATCTTGATGACGTCATCACGGGAGTTCATAACTCCTGATCAAGTGTCTCCCGGTGGTTTTATGTTCTTATATGTGTACATAAGCTCTGTACCCAATTTCACACTGGTATCCGGAAGTGAAATATTTCGGCTGTTTTTGTCGCTAACTCCAGACTAACTGAAAGATGACATCGATTGAAATTTCGCGCTCCGTGCATAAGTGTGGCGCAGCTGGTGTCACTCAGCACATGCAAATAAGGCTTGTTTTAAAAGCGTGTTGTGAAGCTCGTGAGTATTATTTTTCCGTGAAATTTGACGAATTGCGTTCATGTTAGTCAGGAATGCCTTTAAGAAGACGAAGAAGCCATTATCAACAGCTCACCGAGTTTAAACGAGGTCGTACAATTTGGCTACGGGAAGGTAGATTTGCATTTCGCGATATTGCAGAAAGACTTGGGGTGGAATGTTTCCACCATGCATGATTATTGGAAGCTATGGTCAAGGGATGGTACTACCTCAAGAAGATCGAGTTCCGAGCTGCCACGTGGCACGACTGGGAAGGAAGATCGCCGAATCTTGCGCACGACTCTGGCGCATCGTACTGCATCTGCGGCTGACATTCGAGCTGCAGTTGGTACCCTCGTGACCCAAGGAACGGTAAGAAACTGTTTACTTCAAGGACAGCTCCGAGTCATGCAGACTGTAGCCGGTACTCTATTGACTGCAATCCATTGCCGTTTTCGACGGCAGTGGTGCTAAGACAGAGCTCACTGGAGGTCGGAGTGGAGATCTGTTTTAATTTTTGATGAAAACAGATTCTGCCTTAGTGCCAGTGGTAGCTGTATATTGATCAGAAGGAGGCCAGGAGACCGCGTGCATCCAAGCGGTCTACGGCCTAGACACACGGGACCCACACCTGGAGTCATGGACTCTGGAGCAATTTCCAACAACAACAGGGGCACTCTTGTGGTTATCCCAAACTCACTGACTGAAAATTTGTCGTCAGTGTGGTAATTTAACCAGTAGTGCAGCCCTTCATGAGTAGCATTCAATGGAAAGTTTTCCAACAGGATAACGCTCGTCCTCACATCGCTGCTGCAACGCAATGTGCTCTGCAGAGTGCTGACATGTTACGATGACCTGCAAAATCACCAGGTCTGTCTCCAATTGATAACGTATGGGATATCATTGGACGGTACCTCGAGCATCATCCACAGTCAGCAATGACGGTCCTAATATTGACACAACAAGTGCAACAAGCATGGCACTCCATACCACAAAGTGACATTCGGCATCTGTATGACATAATGCATGCACGCTTTCAGGCTTGCCTTCAAAATTCTGGAGGTTACACCCTCTATTAAATTAACATAATTTCACGTTTGCATAGCATTTTCTTGAGCTTAAATTAGCCGGTGATCTTGCACATTTAATCAATTTAACATGTCAACTAGACAATTGCATTACTCAAATTTCATTATTCTACAGTAATTTTTTCTTGGTGTTCGGATTTTTTTTCCGCCAGTGTATTTACCCGTGATATAAGAACGCGAGTTTTAACCTTTATATGCACCAGACAAATGTTTTTAGTCTCCTGCTAAGTAATGATAATGTTACTTATGTTAGTCTGCATTTTAGGTACAGATTTTATTAAATCACAAGACTATTGCTAGCTTTAAGGGTTTTCTGGCTTATATCAGCTTCAATAGACTTGATGTTTCAGTTGTGCTTCAATAGACATAATATTGTGCCAACCAAATCTTTTTGATTTCTTCGCTGAAACCGGGTTGTTGTTGTTAAACCAGGGCGCGTTATAAACAAGTTTGACTATGGTAAAGAAATCGCAATCCTAGAATAGTAAATCTGTTGGCATTTAATGCAGTTCAAGAAACTTACTGGGAAAGAAAAATCCTATTCAGATTCAACTCGTGAATTCATGTGCACGTAATTCTTGTATCAATCTTTTTAAATCCGTAATAATCAGATTCGATTTGCATTCACTGATAAAAGTAATCCCTTACAAAAGTCATAGGAACTACAACGCTAACCAACTCAATTCCACCCTACGAACAAGTCACCCTATCACATATCTTCTCAAGAAGAAATGAATTTGCTCAAGGTCAGAAATAATTTTGTCGAAACCGAGTTGTACCACCGGACTAAAATAGAATTTTTGTGATTACTTCATTAATGCTTGCAGAGAGTGAAACTAATTAGCTTTCTCAGAAGTTTGTACTTATTTCTGTTTTTTTCTTTAAATAAGGGGGCAGTTCCACCGTTACGGATGTAACAATCTCAACTTTGAACACACATAATTACAATTGGGTTCAATAAAGAAAAATCTATTTTTTTTCTCTTGCATAATTCGATATTATTATTTACTATCCTAAATTTTGGTGCATATTTCTTCATTACAAAAAATGTTTGAAGTTTGTTACGCCCGAACGGAGGACTTTACCCCTCCTCCCCTCCCCCCCCACACACAAGGGCTTATATTCAGTAGTAAATATTTAACTTAACGTAATGACTAAGAATAATGTTTTGGGAAATGTTTCAATTGAAGCTGTCCGAATCTTGTGTGAAATCTCGAAATTATATGCTTAATGTTGAAAAGGAATGAACTGTGTTTAAAACTCAGTAGTATATATTCTTCGTACTTGTGCATTTGTAGGGAATACCTTACGCTCTCCCTCCAGTCGGTGCTTTGCGATGGAAGAAGCCTTTCCCTTTGTGGGGAAACAGCTCCTGGTGTGACACCAAGAGACAATTCCAAGCTACCAGCTTCGCTTCCAAGTGCTTCCAAATGAATCCTTTTCGAAAACAGTTAGAAGGCAGCGAGGATTGCCTCTTTCTCAACATTTGGACTCCAACTTTAGATCCTCAAGTAAGTGTCTTCGGAACTTCCATTTGAAACTTTTAGTATCAAAACTACCTTAATTCATTACATGCCAACAAGTTTCTCCCTGTTTCAGTTCAAACTCCGCTACCTCGCGTCAAGTCCGCTTTCGAACTCAGCGTCGCTAAATTTCCACGATCTTGAAATGTGTACATGCTGTATAGGTTTTTGATGACGTTATTCTATTAAGGATCATGCATGTAATAGTAACTAGATAGATACACAATGAGAAACCAGTTCCATGGGCAACCGAGATGCAAGTTATGGACGAAAACGCGCTTGCTCGCTACTTAGAGCAGAAACGCGAGCAACTTTTGTTGTAGGCTACTAGGATGCAAATAGCGTTGCATCCACTAGAGATCAGTGGTTGCATCCTTGTAGGCTACGCGTTTGCCCGTTTACTTCATGGTTCGCGCGTTCAATGACGTTCAGTGGCTTCCGCAACGGAGTTGTGTTTCTAGTTGTATTAGATACAGTATAACCTCGATTTAACGATTGCCTATGGACTGTAAAAAATTATCGTTAAATCGAGGATATCGTTAAATTGAGAAAGCATACTTATAAGTTAAACGGATTAAACTACTGATAATTAAGTGAACGCTTAAACATACGTTATTTTGCTTCGATAAGAAAACTGCGCATTTATATTATTTCCAAAGTTATTTCATCGATCTTTGTTTTCTTTTGTTGAGAAAATTTCACTTTTTTCGACCTCATTTTTCTCGACTGATCACTCTCCTTTCAAGATGCAAAAAAATTGTATTTGGAATGCTGGAAGTTTGGACGTTACTGAAGGATGAATCTTTTTACTATTAGAACATGAGGTTTCATGCTGTTGCAAGTAAAATAGAAAAATATTTTAAACATATACTACTGTATGTTTGACGAGAGATAATTTGGCCCTGCCCGATATCATCGTTAAATCGAGGAAAGCTATCGTTAAATTGAGGAAGTTTTAACATTAAATTCAAGGCATATGAGTCGGGACCAATGAAATGTATCGTGAAATTGGGAAAATCGTTAAATCGGGTATCGTTAAATCGAAGTTATACTGTATATGTAAAGGACTTGCCAATTATCTACTGTTTGCAGCGGTATATTTAATTTAAAACAATGCCCGCCGTTGACTGAAAACAGACTTACAATATATAAAGGCGTGTAAAAAAGGCGGCAGCTTAACAGAAAGTACTCATTGATTCTTTTAGTGCCACAAAGCATTAAGTATAGGCACTGGATAATTCAAAAAATATCAGAAACTAAAAAATACAGTTCGAAAGTTCTTTCCTTGAGCAGTTTCACAGCACATGCGACATGCTGTTCTTCAAATTCCTCGGTAATCATTTTTTTTTTAAATTCAGAAGCCATCAGTTTCGACATACAGGAGGGTTGCGTACTATGAGCCTTGCCTCCTGACAAACACAGGATAGATTTACTGAACAGAGAGGTTGAAATATCAACCATGGGTAAGGCGGGACTCGAACCCGCGACCACTTGCTTATGAGGAGAATACTCTACCTCTATGCCACCGTGGCACCCAGGCAATCAGTTGAGAAGTAGAGAAACGTTTCATTTTAAATATCTGCAGCGTGCAATATTCAAAAAAAATATTAATAATAATACTAATAATAATAATAAGAAGACGTGAAACAAAAGCATTGAGTTATTCTGTAATTCTGAAATATATCCAGCTAGCTGAACAGCTGTATATTCATAGGACTGCTCCTGTAGCTTTAGTCTTGCCTTTGTACAAATACACAGAAAAAGTAAATACTCCAAGGAGAAGGAAATAACACCTAGGACACCGGCTGGAACGCAGAACACTGCCTCATTTACCGCGCTCAGGCAGATGTCAGGACTAGCGCTTATTGCCGCTAGGCTACGGAACTACATAATCCTGAAATAAAATAATGCATATATTCTCCCCATGTTAGCGTAATTTGAATGTAAAAATCGCCAGGTTCCTTTGCCGGACATGGATGTAGTAGTAACTAGATACACACAGCAAGAAAACCGTTCAAAGGGCTCCCGAGAGCCAAGTAGTAAACGTGCAAGCGTCTAGAAAGAGAAAATTTGCGGTTTCACGTTGGAGCAAACAACTTTTGCTGTAGCCTACGAGGTTGCTAACAGAGTTGGTTCTGCTGTAGATTAGCGGATGTACCCTCCCAGGCTACGCTTTGGCGCATTTACTTCAAGATTCGCTAGTTCAATGGCAGCCAATGGCTGCTGCTACGGAGTTGTGTATCTAGTTATACTGGATCTATGTTGGCGGAGTCCATTTTATTTGTTATATCACCACTCAATAACATTTTCGTGCATAAATTTGTGCTTATAGGCTAAACTTGAGGTGATGGTTTGGGTCCACAGTGGTTTCTTGCAATTCGGTAGCGGACACGAAGAAGGTTTGCGTCCAAATGGTGGTTTGGCTAGCCACCTGAATGTTGTGTTCGTCTCCTTCAACTTCCGACTCCACGCCTTCGGCTACTTGGCTTTGGAAGCTTTGGCGACTGGCCTAGACCAAGACAGCCGTGGTAATTATGGCACTTGGGATCAACTGCTACTAATGGAATGGGTTCAGCAAAATATACACAGCTTTGGAGGAGATCCCAATAAAGTAAGTTTGAGTATGTTTTGTTTCTTGAACCCTTTTCCAGTTAATAATTTTTACTTCTGTAATGAGATGCTGGCTCTGAATACAGATTAATAGAACAATTCCAATGGATTTATTTTGCTCTTTAGTCATTTCATTTTTCTTTTAACGTTTCGGATAAATTTTGTGGAGATTTTGAAGTACAGCTTTCACCGAATATCTGAAATAATAGTACAATTTAACGCATATGCTGCTCGTACAAGGAGGCGACAGCCCTCTCACTTTCAAAAGGAAAGGAGCCTTGCTCCCTCACTTTTTCATAATAAAAACTAATGATCGTTTGAAATTCTTTTTTACTCAGCGGACTGATTTATTTTATGAAAGTAAAAACGGCTAATTCCAAAAAATGGACTTTTTCCATGTTATTTCATAAGAATAGAGCTTATTAGAATCGGAAGGTGAATGTCTACGGTGGCCATCCGTCTTAGCTTCTGAGGCCATATATCGCATTTTTTTTAATAGGTCATTTAATCATTAGGGTTAAAATCCAACAACGTAACAAAATTCTAAAAAAAAATGGGGGCTTCCTGCCCCCCTCCCCCGCATATGTTTCTTTTGACCCCCACTTTTTTGGTGCACTAGCGCTTATGGTTTACCAAGTTCTGCAGATGATTGGTGCATTATACATTAGCTAGTCTTTGGTCCACTGTTAATAATTTTTGTAAGAATGGAGCAAAACTTTCTCCATCCCGTCTATTCATCAGATGTCTAATTAAGAGCTTCTTCGTGTGAAAAAAAGTATTAAATGCTGTAATTCATTCAAGAGTATACCTATTTTTTTCAACACCGGTACTGTTGAAACGAAAGTACTTATTATATGACATGACACACCGGGAACCTCCTCTCCTACCGCGCTCTGTCGGTTTTAGATGCTCGGGTTGAACATATCCGAATGAAGATGGAAAATTGAAAATGCTTTTAAAAGCCTTGCACTAAAATCAATTATAAATATTTTAATATAGATAGAATATTATAATAATATAAATAAAAACTGCCAGCCGATAAAAATTTCCTAATCATCGCGATTTCTTTCGTTGTCGGCCAACAATGAAAGCGGTTGCCAATCGCGGGAATAAAGGCTTAGTTGTATTTTAAATCTGCTAAAAAAGGTTATAATTCGAGTTCTAAACAGCATGGAAGTTTCAAGCACATTCTATCAGGCGCTGAAGCATGTACTCTTTCTTTTGGTATACATTTTTTTTTTTAATTTTCAAACATGTTTTCACTGCAAAAATTGCAAAAAAAAACGTTTTGGAGGTTTTTAATCATTGTCTTCGTTAATCAATGTCATACGAAGACGCAACCTAGCTAAGAACACTCTCGATCAACTCAAAAAAGCCATAAGCTCGCTCAAGGTTAAGCGTCTTCTTATCAGATGTAGTGTTCGAATAAGCCAACCTTTTTACCTGGGTGGTGTATCACGTGACGTTTATGATGTCAGTGGTTACTGACCAGTAATTCTAATTTCAATTGCTCTATCGAACTCTTGGTGAAATCGCGATTACTTGGGTAGGATGAACGCGCAAAGTCACTTATTTAAAACTTCGATTTACTCTACTAGCTTTTTATCGGCCAAAAACAGAGCGTGATCTACCAGTCTTTTAACGCAGTTACTTAGGAAACGACAGGTGACCCTTCTTCAGGAAAGTGTGATTAACCAGTGGCTCTATTAGAAGGTTTTTCGTCAGCCAGTTGACTTATTCGAATGTAATCACTGCCAGCATTTATGTTTTTAAAGCAAAGGTATGGTGCAACTCTGGCTATCTCTTGCCCGCGGAGAGATGGAGGTTGAGAGAGAGGGCGAGAAGGCGCACGCAATAAAGAGATTACTTGTATTACTCGCGCGATCTGGCTGATCCTACTTATTAAAAAAAAAAAAACTTTCCCGTTTTTGCTTCCAGTTAACCTGCTATCTCTCCGTGGGAAAGCTATAGTTCAGCGATGACCTTGATAATGTTTACTTCTTTTCGAAGAGCACAATGAAAACAGGACATGCAATTCGCATGGATTTCAGTTGAAATACTTTTGCAAAACTACTGCAAAAGTAACCCATCGGAATCTAATGCCAATGATCCGAAAAAGAGGCAAACATTGCGGATTTCGAAGTTTGACTTTCCAGAGACGTACTATAGTGCAAGAGCGTATATAGGACTTTATTTCGGTAGAACCAAACTTACTTTACTACTAAAGTCAAATGTTTAAGAGTTTTCTAAATTTGTCTGATTTTTTTTTTAACATAAATCTCATTTACAATGAAAAGTTTTAAATATATTTTATGAGGGGCCCTTTCAGCTGTCCCTTTCAACACACTTTTGCTATATTGCCGTGCTAAGCGCAAAAGTGGTATCTGCAGTCGAGCTCAAACTGAGATATAACTCTTTAAAGTTTTGCGCCATAATGTATTTGATTCAGATGAAAGTTTTTCAGATTTTTTTAAAAAATATTTCCGTTCTCAAATGACCATAAAACATTTTTTTTTTTTTTGGTAAAATACATCACATAGAACCACCTGGTGCCAACAACTCAATTTTGTTAAAAAGTGCAGATACCACTTTTGTGCTTAGCACGGCAGTATAGAGGTCTTGTTTCTTCTCAGGTTACCGCCTTCGGCCCGGACGGAGGGGCCGCCTCCATCCTGTCCTTGATGGGCCGGGACGCCCCCTTCCGTAGCGCGTGGCTATTGGGCCCCGCGCTGCTTTCGAAGCGCACCTTCCAGGACGCCTCGCAGCACAGCGGGAGCCACTTCACGGAGAAGAGTGGCTGCGGACCCGATGTCGGCTGCCTCAGGAACTTGACACCAAAGGAGGTCCTCAGCTCCTTCATCTGGAATGATGACCCGACCTTCCGGATCCGAGATCAGAATGATTTGCCGATTCAAGGGATATTGCCGGAGCAACTCATGGTCGTTGACGGTGAGTTCCTTTTTAGAAATGGATTATACAGGGTGTTTCATATTGAATGGGACGAAAAGAAAACACGATTGTGAACGTTGTAATTACACTGAAGAGCCAAATAAACTGCTGCAGGCATGCGTTTGCAAATAACCTGGAACCAATCAGAGTACAACGCTGCCGTCGGCAGCGCGTATATATATGGCAACCACTGCCAGGCACAAGCCTCCTGTCCAGGGTTGCCAGACGTCCCGAATTTCAAGCAACAGTCCCGTTTTATGAAATATTGTCCCGCGTCCCGGGGAACCTTGATACGGGACGGCTAAAGTCCCGTATTCTGGCTAGAAGTAGCATTTTCAAAACGAAACATTATTTTCAGAAAAAAAATGAAGTAAAACAAAAAATGTGAAATAGAGTGATAAGAAAATTGATTGAATTATAATATTTTCCTGTTTTGAAGTAATGTTAGTGTTCTATTCATTTAGAGTAGAAATTATTGTGTCAATCAATTCAACAAAAGTTCGTTGTAAAAGTGGTGTGTATCTCCTTGTAAATGATTTTACTTTGTCCCTGGGGTCCCAAAACCGATAAACCGTTCAAACGGTAGGTGCGGGGGGACCTCAGGATGTCAAATGTCAAATGATTTTACTTTGCCTTATTATATAAAAAGCCCTTCTCAATTTTTCAATTATGTAAGAAATATATCGTCGGCACCATGACGACTAACGAATGTGAAAAATCGCGTTTTTCAAGTTAAAATTTTACAAATAATTAAAATTTAAATGATACCTTCGAACGATAGTTTTACACTTAAAGACATCTATAAAAGTTTAAACATTGAAAATAACCAAGCACGTCAGGTGGAAATAAGTAATATGCAGTGTTTTAGCTTTTCTGACAAGTACCAATTTTCACATTCGTTAGTTTAGCATGGTGGCGACGATATGTGTTCAGCTACTATTAGTCACTAGATTTTTTGAATCAGTCAATTTCAATCTTTTGAAATTTGCTTCGCTTCTCTTTTATACTAAAAGATGTAAATAAATCTTATTCTATTTTAGCAAACAAATACGCGTTTTAAAAACATGAAGATGCATAATTTTTACAATGAGCGACAGAAATATAAATTACAGTGAGTTTTATGGAAACCTAAACACCATCAAAACTTAGAAAGAATTATTGCCGCAGTAAAATCAAGTAGCAAATATGATTTTTGAAAAAAGGAATTTTCTGACATTATATAAGAGTAATTATCATGTTATAATATTGACAAAACTGTACAGTTTTCCCCAAAAAATATTGAATATTGATTTTTTTATTTGTTTTAGGCTAACTTCTAACAGTGAATTCAAGTAGCAAGGTTTAATTCTATGCCTGCTCAATTGTAACCAAAATTTTTGTTAATAACTCATTTAAATTATTTTGCATTCAAATTTCTCCGCTGGTATGTCCAACTTTTTGAAAAAGTACATACTAAACATTAGTCATCAGTAGAAGCTACTATTATATTTTTCACTCTAAGACAGGCTCGTCAGTAAAACAATTTGTCAGTTTTATACATGATACAAGTAAGTTAGCAATTTATATTAATGTCGCTTAGTAAAATTTAGAAAAAAATGTCTTACAATTCCTTGATCGATTTTATTATTCAAGGAAAGCAAAAATTAATTATTTTAAACGTAATTTTTTTTTAAATAATGCTATTTATTGATTTTGAAAAATATTAACTTAATATTTAAATTCATTTTTAGATTATTTATTTTTGGTAATTAGTTGATTAGTTCATGCAATTAATTATTCAGTTTAGTGTATAAATTATGACATAATTTTAAAATTTAATGCTTCTTGAAATTAGTTAATTAATTAATTTAATTTTTAATTAATATAATTGGAGAGGCGCCGGTTTTCTCTGAATGCCCGCGCCGAATTTCATTCCCAGTCCGACCCTGGGTCAATAGTCTCCCCTCTGGTGAAGAGAAATTAATGTATTTACATATAAGTGGGCTTATTTTTGTGTGTTTTTTTTTTTTGTATAATTTACGGTAAAATTTGGAAAAATTTACCTTTTACCCCCCTTCCCCCTAGGCAAACTTTGAAATGATGCACCTGAGTCAGGAAAAAGGGGGCTAATAACAGGGAAATACGAATTTTCACAATAATTAATTAAACCTTTTCCCACTAATATTCATGACGAAAAGTAACTATGCAATGGTAAAAAATGAAGTTTTTATTCATACGATCATTGTGTATTTTTTCTTCATTTAATTTGTGAGAAACGTTTAATATTAAATTCCAAGGTTGTTAAAATTCAAATTTTAGACACAATATCTCAATCCCTCCCCCCCCCCCAAGAGCCTGTCCCGTATTTACATTTCTTAAATCTGGCAACCCTGCTCCTGTGTGACCCCCTGCACCCATTCATTTCTATTGCGCATTCCGACAGACTTGGGGTATTTCAGCAGGACAATGCGACAACCCACGCATCCAGAATAGCTACAGAGTGGCTCCAGAAACACTCTTCTGACTTTAGACACCTCCGCTGACCACAAAAATCCCCTGACGTGAACATTATTAAACATATCTAGGATGCCTTGCTACGTGCTGTTCAGAAGAGATCTCCACCACCTCGCACTCCAATCAATTTATGAACAGCCCTGCGGGATTCATGGTGTCAATTACATGCAGTATTTCTTCAGACATTAGTCAAGTCCATGCCACGTCGTGTTGCGACACATGGTTTGCTCGCGGGGGCTCTATACACGAAATTAGGCAGGTGTGCCAGTTTTTTTTTTTTGGTTCCGCAGTGTAATATACGGGGTGGTTATAAATTAACAGGAGGTGTTTGGAGCCCTCTAGCTCGCGAACTACTGGGCGAAACATTGCCAAACTTCGTGAGCATGCATATTAGACCATGGGATTTTGATTTCTGGAATAAAAAAATTAGTTTGAAAAATCACCACCAGGGGGGAATTTGGCGCTGTTAAAGTGTATTATTCTGATTATCGAAGAATTAATTGCTACTGACAAAATATGCATTCATTTTATTTGCAAAAATGACTTTTTTTGTCACAAATGTGGTTCGATATGATCACCATTGTAAAGTTGTAAGATCTGCATACGATGCACATTTTCTACGGCAGCTCGTAACATATCAGAATGGATTTCTCTAACTTTTAAAATTATCATATCTTTTAAACATGCGATATCAGAAATGTTTCTTTGATAACATCAAAGCATTGTTCTCTAATAGCATTTGCAAATTCGTCAACTTGTAGCTGATTAACCGTCTGGCGCCCCTAACCTGGTTGCTGAGCTAGAGATCCAGTCATTTTAAACCGCTTAATCATGTTTCCTAAATTTGTTATGGTCAGCGGGCCTTTTCTCAACTGCTTCACTCGCCGAAATTCTCGAAGAGTAACATTGGCATTTTCATCACGCTGATAGTAGAGCTTCACTAACAAAGCGCGGTCCTGCATAGTTAAAGCCATCAAGAGGCAACTGCGCTCAGAATGATGAGAATGCTCCCAGTCAGTCATTTTATACAGATGATCGCTAAACGCAAAGCGTTTATGCAAATTATTGCATTCTATTTGGTTGGTGGACAGCTATTTTGTTCGTGGTAATTTTTTTTAATAGAAAATTCTACGGCGATCATATTAAACCTCATTTGCAAAGAACAATCATTTTTGCTTGGGGAAATTGATTTATACAGCATCTTTTCAAGTTTAATTCGCGATTTTCAGTGTAATACACTTTTACAGCGCCAAATTTCCCCCTGGTGGTGATTTTTCAAACTATTTTTTTTATGCCAGAAATCAAAATCCCATGGTCTAATATGCATGCTCGCGAATGTTTCGCCCTGTAGTTCGCGAGCTAGAGGGCTCCAAACACCTCCTGTTAATTTATAACCACCCTGTATTTAGAAAATTCAAATTTACCTTAAATCTATAATCATTCAAGTTTCTACAGGTGTTTAATATGCTCTTCACCGGTGACACGACAAACATCAATCAAGCTTTTCGTCCTGGGCTTTTGTTCTTTAGAAGCAGCCGGTATCCTGGAGCTGCTTCACCCCACCTGCTTTTGATATGCCAATGCGGTGGTTCTTTACGAAATTTCATGAGAAAATGTCTTGGCACAACAGTTACCGAGAAGGTTTTAGCATATTCGAAAACGCAGTGCGCTTCCTCTTGCATAGACGACATTTTATTTATAGCGGCGCGTTCGTCATTCGATGATTTTTCCCTGTTGCCAAATAAAACTTGTATAATTGTAGCTGCAGAATAAATTTGTTTCGGCTGCATAAATCCATTACGGGAGTCACACACCCTGTATAAAACGATTGAAATCAAAACTAGGCTTTTATTATTATTATTATTTTGGCTTTTTCCTAATTATTTATTCCTGATGGCAACTCAACTGCGTCTGTGTATGTATGTGTTTCTAATAAAATGTGTCCAACTAGTAAATGCAGTAACTTTTATTTCAGGGGAGATTCTGCCATTTTCTCCGATAGAAGCAGCCCTGCACAAAAACATCAAGGACATTCCATTGCTGATAGGTAACATGCATTTGATTTCTAAGTGACAAATTACGGAACTTTATTGCTTATAAGTGTTAGATGATTTGCTACATAATTACTGAAAGCAAAGGAGGAGTGGTGGCCAATTAATAAAATGAGCAACAAAAAGCTGGATGCTACTTGTGCATGCTCTTGATTTAGCAAAAAGATGTGAATGATATTAGGTAGAGTAGTCTGATAAGTGATCAGGACCTCAGCATTCTTTCATTTTCGAAAAGTTATAATGCCTTTTAAAGTAGTATTTGGTGCATAACATTACAAACAATTTAATTTAATAAAAAATAATAATAATAATATATGAAGAGCCAGTGGGAAAAAAGATGAAAGTAACTTTTTCGTCGATTTTGAGATATTAGCGCTATCTAGGGGCTATGAAGGAGTAATATCATCTGGTAGAACAATAAGGGGGAAAAAGATGAGAATCGACTGAAATGTGTATGAAGACTCTATTAATTACAAAGAGAGTTAATTGAAGTCGAACTTTGTATTTCCTTTTTCTCGAAATCTTTTTTTTTGGGGGGGGGCACTTTCATCTCCCCCCCCTGGCCCTTCATATATAAACAGAACGTTGCTTATGATTCTGCTTAAGATCCTTTTTTTTCAGGAGGGGGGGGGGGGGGAAAGACTGGTACATGAAAAAAGTTACAACCCAGTAAAGGAACGTCCCCTCCCCCAATCATTTTACAAACACAGCGTTCACTGGTCGTTTCCTTTTTGGAGTTAAAGAGAATGGTATACATAGGGTGCTCCAAAATAGACTGATAGTTTTTAAAATGGTATTACAAGAGATCGAAGAAATATATTACATTCAACCTTACGGATTATGAATATGCGAAGTCGGGATTTTTTTTTTACATTGAATGCTACATTTTTATGCGGTATAAAACTTTCGCTGCAACCACATGTATGAACAGAAGCACAAAATTAGCTGTCATATTCTTTAAAATGTTCACTGGAATATTTTTCACATTAATTACGGAAGACCCTTTTGCTCCCAAAAAGTAAACTATTTTCAGGCTTTGTGATTGCTGATATCGTTGCACCTGGTTCCACTGGCGCACGCACTAATTAATTTTGCAGCGCAACCGAAATTTTTATCAATTAGAATGTGTAGAGGTAGCGAAAAAATGAAAGTTTTAAATTTTCTTCCCCCCCCCCCTCTTTTTTTTTTTTTTTTTTTTGTTTTTGTTTTTTATAAATGTTTAAAGTTTCGTGTCACTTTAAAAAATATCAGTAAACCATTATAATTTACTAAAATATCCTGATCACTTCTGATACCAGGAGCTAAATCGTGTTTATTTGTTAATTTTCAGTGTTATTAATTACTTTTTGTGCATTTTTCAGAGAGAGTAGGCAGCAATACAATTCGAATTTCTTCCTAACAGGTACAAGTGCTCAAGCTGTTGATTTTTGGCCCGGTCCCGATGATCTTCACTCATGGACGTGGAATCAATATCGGAAATACGTTACAACAAGCTTGGATAGTTTTGATCCTCAAGCCAATGGACTTGTTAGTCTGCGCTCTTTACAAATCTACAATTCATCTTTGCAAAATTTAGGCACGTTCATTTCAGCAGTTTGAGTTTAAATCTAGTGCTCCTAAAATCAAATTATAATGTGTTTATCTTGCATTTGCGTGTTATTATCTTAGCTTATCTTGCACTGAAAAAGAAAATTAAAAAAAAAAACAAAAGAAAAACTATTTTAAGATGTATACATTTTTCTTTTCCCCATTTTAACCCATATCTCACGTTGTTTTTGCCCAATTTGATGCAATATCAGTTGGAGGCACGTAAGTGGTGTTAACATCCAAAACTGAAAATGGCGTCTACGGAAGAAAATTTTTCAAGGGTGCCATTCAGGTACGAAATAAGGCCCCTACATAAGGGGAGCTGACTTATCCGACATTTTGGTTCTAAAAAGACGCGTGCGGTTGCACTGGTATGTGTACGAAAACCGCGTTGAAGAAAACTGGTGCCTAAACTTCAGATGGCTGACATGATTGAAGTTTAACTGTTCTAACTAATAAAATGAGGATATTTCATTCTTTTAAATTGCACACAAGCAACAAGGATGAAAAGGGTTTTATTTAACGTAAATATTTCCTCATAAGCGAGTATTTAATTTGAGAATTCAGTAATCTTACTAGATTTACTCAATGTGGCGTATTTTGACGTCATAGCTACCATTGATTATAATACCGAATTTCCTTTAAACCAGGGCTGTCCAACTGCTAAGAGCCCTCGGGCCAGAATTTCGGTCACTGATCACCTGGCGGGCCGCAGTTTGAAAAAGTTGAACAATAGCCTGTTATATTCAATTACAGTTAATAGTTGAACAATTAATTACAATTACAAACAACTTACTTACATTTTAATGTGAAAACTGAGGCCTATCAGCCTTCTTTACAAGGGCAGGAATGTCTACATCGATGTTAGTCGTTGCCAGCCGAAGAAGGTCTAACAGTGAACTGTCAGAGAGAGAGGTCCTGTGGTGATTTTTGATAGAGTTCATCACCAAAAAAGCACTTTCACATAAATATGTGCTCCCGAACATAGAAGTTATTTTCAGTCCGAGGTCACGTAGATTGGGGAACCGTTCAGTTGGAAGCAACTTGAAGAACTCAAATCCCCTTTCGGTTCTTGTTTGAAAGAACGGGTCAGCCTGGAGATCGCAAAGTTCTAATTGCAGGTTTGCCGGTTGTTCCTCAATGTTTGCCGTGACTGGGTTACTGAACAGAGCCACTTCATTCTTGATACTCTCAAAATCTGAAAATCTGGTGTTGAATTCGTCAATAATTATCTGCAACTCAGGGCAAAACTCAGAAAAGTCCAGCACCTCCTCACATTCTGACGCCAAACGACTACAGCTGGCGAAGTGAGACAAGTTATTTTTTGCCAAAGTTGCATGGAAAATTTTCAGCTTGTTTCTAAACCCATTTACGTGTGCCATTAGATCAGACACCAGTTGACCTCTTCCTTGAAGTTTTAGGTTCAGATCGTTGAGGTGGCAAGTAATATCAGTTAGAAAAGCTAGGTGACGTGAAAAATCCATGCTTAAAAGTTCTTGTTCCAAGTTTTCTGACGGAGAAAACTGTTGAAGGAAAAGAGGGATTTCTGTTCTCAAATCGAAAAATCTCTTGAGGCAGTTTCCGGCACTGAGCCACCTAACTTGATTGTACATGAGCAGGTCTCCGTATTCTGCTTCAATTTCCTCCAAAAAGTTACGGAACTGCCGATGCATAAAGGCCATGTCACACGATAGAAATTACAGGCGAGCGTAACCGCAAAAACAATCGTCAACTCTATCTGGAACCTGATTTTCCACCTGTTTCCACCAACGATTGCTCCAAAACCCTCGTGTGAAAAGGAAATGACAGTTGCTCCTAATAGAGGCAATTTTTCTCTGCCCTGCGAAAAAAATTGCTTCTAATTTTAGGCAACTTACGGAAGAACCAATCAGGGAGCTGGAATTTTGTGACGTCAACAGCCTCTTCGCTACGAAGTGGCGTGAAACATTCGTGAAGTTGGCGATCATGGCTGTGAGTGTTGATGTCGAGTGGAGCTCGGAAATTACCGAATTTTTAATCAACGAAGTGCGAATGAAAGACTATTTGTGGAACGTACACTCGCCAGCGTACAAATTGCGAACGTTAAAAAGATTTTCGTATGAGGAAATAGCGAGAAAAATGACAATCATATTTATCCAAGCATCCAAGTTCATAGCATCCAAGTTGAATTTTTCTGAGTAGCCATCAGGGCCGTATTTAAGGGGTGGGTTTTTAGGGTTGAAACCCCCTCCGAAATTTTTCAAAACTATTCCACAAAATTCTTTTTAATGCCCTTTTTCTGCTGAAAAATAATATTATTACTATTTCATTTTTAATTTGCCTATTTACTTTTCAATTTAATTTGAAAATGAAATTATCATTATTGAATGAGAGTACAAATTAGTTGATTTATCAGCAATATTTATCTTTATTGTAGTTTTTGCAAATATAATTTCATACACAACAATGCACTTTTTTAACTGGGGCGAAGATGCTTTGTACACATCATTTTTTTTTCCTTTGTTGGAAAGATATATTATTATTTTATTTATCACATAGATTTCACGAGAAATGTGTCGGTAAAACCCTCCCCGAAACAATAGTCTGGTTACGGCCCTGGTAGCCATGACCTTGACCATTGTTTATTCCTCTTCCTCCGTTTAATAATGGCACCAACAATTAAAGCTGCAATAGCTGCATTGTGTCTTTTTTTTTTAAATTCATCCATAAATGCCGAAAACGAGCTTCGATCACGCGGTGCAAATATCTGGCTATCTCGTAGAAAAACGATGAACGTTCTGACGCACGCAGAAGGATAAAGATCAGAAAATAGAGCCCTCTCCCAAGAGAAACGCGAGCAACCGTATGAGCAACCGTTAGCAACCCTATAGGCAATCTCCTTTCGGAGAATTTCCACTTACGGTTGCCGCTACAGATACGATTGCTTTTAATTTTCTCTCGTGTGATATGGCCTTAAGAGCCTTGTTGCCGCCTCTGATCATGTTGATGACTTTCACAACTTTTTTGAGGGTTTCAGTTTGCTTCACCGATTTCCCGCATAAAGCATGCTGGTGAATGATGCAATGAAGTGCAGGGCATTTCATTTCTTTTTTTCTCAAACATCCAATCAATCCGATATTTGGTCCTACCGTTGCCTTTGCACTATCTGTGACTATGGCGGAACACTTTTCAAAACCTCCGACACTGTTGACCGCTTTCAGCACTGCTTCAAATATGTCCGTACCCTTTGTTGTGGAGTGAAGAGAACACATGGTAAGGAGCTCCTCTCTGATCTCAAAGTCTTCTTTTGCAGAGCGAATGAAAATCAAGAGTTGACTAACGTCCGACTGGTCTGTACTCTCGTCGATACACAAGGAGAAATAACAGCATTTTTCAATCTCACTGGACAATTTCTGTTGTATTTGATCACTCATTTCGGCAACTCTTCGCTGGACGGTCTGATGAGAAGCTGGAACCGAATCAAATTGCTTAACAATTTTGCTATCACCAAATGCTTTTGCCATTTCTACAGCACACTTTTTAACCAAGACGCCATCAGTGTAAGGTTTTTTCGCTTTAGCAAGCTCAAGTGAAACTGCATACGAAGCATGTAAAGCATTGTACTGGTCAGATTTTACTTGAGTAAACACACCAGTTTGTTTTTGCAGTTTTGACTTCAGTTCTGAAACCATAAGAGATCTTGCTTCTCCTTGATATTTACCGTGGCTCCCTTCGTGAAGACTCATATAATGTCTTTTGACATTGTATTCCTTGCACACAGCCACAATTTGCATACAAATCATGCACTGGAGTTTGTCCTTTCTATTTGTAATAAAGTACTGGGTTTCCCAGCGGTCCTGGAACATACGATTCTCGCTCTCAATCTTTCGTTTTTTACTCATGATGGAAGATGAAATATATGCAGTCAACTACTAGAGCCAAATCAAGATCATCAATGGAAAAGAGAGGATTGTTGACGACAGCAAATTCTCAACAAAAACCGCAGCGTCAGTGAGCCCCTCCGCCCCCCCCTCTTTATTTTGAACCAATTACAGGCAGGTTTTACCTATCCCTGTCTCCCCCGCCTGGTATTACCAACGCGAGGCAATACTATTTCTAGGAATTTGTTTGAAGCGACACGTGCCTGGGTACTTGCAGGGTAGGACTGCTTGACCTTGACCTTTAGATGTCCCCCCTATACGTTTTCTCCCAATACAATGATAGGAGTGAAAAGCGATCGAGAGAAAATTTCGGGAATCGCGGTTTGACCAAGAATGGTAGTCTCGATGCTTCCCGATATCATAAAATTTCGAAAAAAGAAATCTGCTGAATAAGAAGTTGGCGGGCCGCACGATATGTGTTGGCGGGCCGCATGCGGCCCGCGGGCCGCCAGTTGGACAGCTCTGCTTTAAACGATGCTGGATCCCTATAAGCCGTCTTGGAACCAAAATGTCGGACAGGTCGGACTCCCCTCTAAATGTTTTTGCTGTGTTATAAGCTTATGTTATTCAATAAAAGCTTTGCTTCTGTCTGCCAATCCCGCAACTGCCATTTTTAGCCTACTTTCCCGTTAAAAATAAAAGAAAGACGAAAAAAGAATAAAAGTAGCTTAATTCATCTAAAAAATATCGCCAAGTCCAAAAAATATCGCCAAGCTAAAAAAATATCGCCAAATCCAAAAAAATATCGCCAAGTTAAAAAATAAGTTGATTTTTCGATTTGAACAATTTTTGGTGTAACTTTGAACCGTTCAAACAACCTGTTCCGCGATGCTAACTTTTGAGTGAACAGTCCGATTTGAACAAACTTTTTTTTGTTCGAAAGATCTTATCAAGGATACTTCATTCCCGTATTTACATTTCCGATTTGAACGATTTTTCGTTCAACATTGAACCGCTCAAGCAAGCTGGCACCCCTAATAACTTTTGAAAGTTACTGCTGTGTTATAAAAAACAGACGATTTTTTGTTTATTTATTCATTTGTTTTATTTAATTTATTATTATTATTATAATTATTTTTGGCAGACGATTTTTTTTGTAACAAAAATGTTTCATTCACGAGAGCATTTTATTCTTTATTTATATTTAACAACTGGCAACAGATTAAAAGTGAAATTCAAGACATTTTATCAACGGACGATTTAAATAAACTTTTTTTTTTTTTTGTTCGAAGGATCTCAGCAAGGATACTTCATTACCGTATTTTAATTTTCAATTTGAACATATTTTTCGTTCAACATTGAACCGCTCAAGCAACCTTTCCCCACCTAATAACTTGTGAGTGAACCTTCCGAATGGGATAAACTTTTTTTTGTTTGAAAGATCTCGGAGAGGCTCATTCCCATATTTTGCTTTTTGATTTGAACCATTTTTTGTTCAATATTTAACCGTTCAGAAAAAAAAAAAAAAATTAACCTTAGCGCCTACGGGGAATTTAAGTTGAATGTTGATCCTGAACTTAAAGTCGGATTTCCTCCAAACTAACTTTGTAAGAAAATGGTTTTGATAAATAATGTTTGTAAAGTACTCCTCTGAATAATCTTCTGTGAGGACTCTGATTCCGACTCCGAATCCGCAAACATGGCGGAAATGCAGGTGAATGGATGAAAAAAAAATGACTGACTGTGCAGACGATTTTTTGTTTATTTATTCATTTGTTTTATTTTATTTATTATTATTATTATTTTTGGCAGACGATTTTCTTTGTAATAAAAATGTTTCATTCACGAGAGCATTTTATTCTTTATTTATATTTAACAACTGGCAACGGTTTAAAAGTGAAATTCAAGACATTTTATCAACGGACGAGTTTTTTTTTTTTTTTCTTTTTTTTTCTTTCTTTGATAAAATATGTTTTGATGTACTTTGTACTTTTAATTTTTTTTTTTGAAAACAATTGAGGAATTTTTCTACGGAAAAACTGTAACAGTTACATTCTTTAAAGGGTGCGACAAAACTTTATTTTTTCATTCATTTACTTTTTATGTGTCTTTCATCTGATGAGAGGAGTATATTTTGCTTTTAGAAATCAGCTTTAAGTGCTAAAAAGGTATGTTTGACATAATTATTAGTCTCAGATAATTAAGAGAATAATGATCAGATGCTAGAATGCCGATGTCGATATACGGGAAAGTAGGCTCGTTTAGTTCTTGACAGAACTTCTTGTTCTTTCTTCTTTTTTAAATGTTCAAGAAAAAAAAACGTATCACTCTGTCGAGTGGGATGGAACCACCAGCCTTTTAGTTAACAGCCTTGCGCGCTAACTGATTGCACCACGGAGGCTTCATGCTGAATGAATTGTTAAACGATTTAACTGTGAAGGAACTCTTTTTTTTTTTTTTTCCATCTCACTCTCAGCTCCAACGTGCGATAAGAAACTAGCTTTAAAAAAAAAGAGCGTCGACTTTCCAAACTTAAAAGGGGCCACTGATACATTAAAAATCAATGTGGATTCGCGACAGCAGTAGGCAGTAGAGGTCCGAGAGCTCGGCCACATCCTGATACGATGGGGAAAAAAAACGCAGGTAAAACTATTGCGCGCATTTCTGATAAGCCCACATTTTCAAACTTGGATACCCTTTCGAGCCATATTAAGCCGAGTATTCAAAAGTTTACTGTATAAAAAACAAGAGAGTTCAATGGTTTACTTGCCGTCTTATTAAGGGACGTCTTGCTGGAGTGATTTATTTCTGTTCAAGTGATTGTTTAACTTCAGTCCCTTTCTTCAAGAGCCATAGGACTTTAAATCTCGAACTGAAGTGGATATACGTGCTCTTCAAATAGCTAACTAGGGTCTTTCTGTTTTCTTTTTAGGCGAGGAACTTACTCCAGAGCTAGTGTATACAACCATGGTGAGTGATATACGTCAAACCTGCCCCATTAATCACTTTACGGAGTTGTATTCTGCAATTTCAACATCGCCGGTTTTTCGGTACATCGTTACATCCAGACCTTCTGCCCCGGTAAAATATTTTTTTTAAACAATCTAAAATATTTTTCAGATTTTTTCATGCTTTTGTAAGATTGGTATTAAGGTGTTTTAAGGAATGATTGAGGTAAGAAAATATTCCCGGGGGTTGTTATGTTTAAGACCTATTGTCATGTTCAAGACCTTATTGATCCACATGACTTAATTTGGCAAACCCTCCTTAAATAAAAATGTTCAAAAATATGTTTATTATCTGTTTTCCGATAAATCTTATTCACTTTCGAAAAATATTTCGTTTTCTCAATCAATATTCATTATACCCCACAGCAGGGTGTAAAATAATCATAACAACAAGCCTAAAAGAAGCACTGGTTAAAGTTTTTTGTTCAAAAAGAAGAAAACAAAAACTTGAAACTACTCTCAGATACTTTAATGTTAGACATACGTCAAAAAAGATCGAATAATTTAAGATTTAAGTTGTTTAGTGTAGCTCAGCAAAGTTTATGGTCGTGTTATCCCACCAAATTCTAACATTTACAATCAAAATTCTTTGAATGTGATATTTCTTTTTCATGCGCACCGGTTGCGTATTTTAAAAGAATTTATCTCAAATTTGATGAATTAAATACAGTTTGAAGCCTTTTTACAGAATCGCAACAGCTGTTACAAGCTCCAGAAAACGCTTTCTTCGTGCTTGGCAGAAAAATTAAAGCAAAAAAACCTGACAAATATACAATACGGCCGCTAGAGGAAAATGAGTTAGGAAATTTGCATGTTTGAAAGTAATAAGATACAGCAAATACTTTCGTTTCTAAGCTAAAGTATTTCATCTACATAAATTTCGAGGCTTCATAGGCGAAGACTTTTTCTAAAATAGATTTAAATCTTCGTTTTCCATGAGTGCTATGCAATGCAAGTATGGAACAAAGCTTAACAAATAAAAAAATTAGGTAACTGAAATCATATCAAAACGACGGACTATTGGTTAAAGATAATTTTGAGTATAATTGAAGTTTTTATTTTTTGCTAAATCAGATTAAAAACTCCTTTTTCAAAGCATAGGTGGAATGAAAAAGAGCCCAGCTGGTGCCCAAATGTATTATGAACGACCAGAAAACGATTAGCATAAAACGATCATGAATGGTTTCTTCGGACACCTTTTTCTTCCTATTTTTCCTATTTTTCTCCGCCGGCTTTTGCTGCTTATGTTCAGACACAGAAGTCACTTTTGTGCACTTTGCAAATTCCTTTTCTCCCCTTATTTATACAGGAGAAAAAAAAAAACGTATGTGGTCGCGCACTTCACACATTTGGTTTAAATAGAATATCCCCAGTTGGTATTGAATTTTTGAACACTCTTCGGGTGGAAGTATTCAAGTAGGCATTGATTTGTTTGATCCGAATAAGCACAGTTTTTTTTTTTTTTTTTTTTTTTTTTTTTTGAGCAATGAAGAATTTGCTAATTTTCATTTCACCTCAGATGTCGCGTGGTCTCTTTTTTTTATTATTATTATCCTCAGAGTATGCTACAGGGCGTCCCGGTGCGCCACCCTGTTACGTCCTCCGGCCCCTTTTTCTTCGGAGGGTAGCAACCATGTCCTACGCGCAGACACACACACACACACACACACACACACACACACACACACACACACACACACACACACACACACACACACACACACACACACACACACACACACACACAAAACACCTATCGCAAAAAAACATAATTTGAATTCAAAATGTCAAAATTCAAATTATGATTATTATTATTCTTTGCCCATGTTCAGAAGCATTAATTACTGGTGTGTGCGCTCTTTCTTTCTTTTTCTTTTGTTTCCTTAGAGTATTTTTATCAGAATGTAATCAGTTTTTAAGGAATGGTTTTCAGATCTTTAGCGTCTTTTTTTTTTTTTTTTTTTTTTTCATTTTGGCTTATGTTCAGGAACATATGTTATTCGTGCGTGCGTTGCATATTCATTTCTGTTCTTAATAAAAGATAAAGGAATAAAAAATATTGCCATACATTATTGACTTCAAATAGAAAGACAAGTCGGCAAGGCGTTTAGTATTAGTCCCTTATAGTCCCTTTTCTTCATTTTTTTTAAAATATTTTCCTTTAATTGTTTAGTACCGTAAGTTCCCTTTTAAGGACTATTTCTTCCCGCGTGATCAAGCTGTCTTCGCGATTGTGGCGAGATAATATTTAATAGATGTAAGCCACTTAGATTGTAAAAATTGTAAACTAGTTTTTTCGTACAGCATGTTTCTTTCGCAAAAAGACTACAAAACATATTAATCAAGTTTCAATGACACGTGTGTGTTTATTAGGACGTGTTCTACATATATCTGAACGGGAGACCTTTAATTATAGCCCTAACTGCAATAGAAAACTTTATTTGTTCCATTTCATGGAAAATGGTAATTTTGTCCCGCACGTGACTCTCCTATATTTCGTCAAAAATAATATTTTTAAAAGTAATGAACAAACTTTTGTTGCTTAGGAAATCACGCATGTATGTGTGATTCCTTGAGAAAAAATTTTAGTCGTTACCTACTACTTTTTAATGAAATAAATGAACCGTCACATGCGGGACAAATTGGCTACTTTTTCGTGGAATATCCCTATATATAATTTGTTTTAACGATTTAAATTAATTTTTCCCGACAAATGAGATGTTTCATTTAGATTGGAGACTTAACAATTTAACCCATTAATGCCTGACATTATTTTTTCCAAAGATATTTTGTATACTGGTTACAAACAGTGTTTAATGGACGGGAAAAATAATAAAAAAAATATTATGTAAAAAATAATTGTTTTATTAAGGAAAGAAAAATCGTCCCTTAAAAGTTACGATAGACCCCAGAGGGTACATACTTGTTTTACTAAAAAAAATTTCTGCCTACGATATAGTATTTAAAAAGACATTTTATAAAAAGAAATAAATTCAGCAATTAATATAAACTGGGAAGCTGGGAATAACTTTAAAAACTTAGCTTTTTTTTCTTGAGATTGTGAACGATGTCATTTTTGATAAAGATCATATTGAAACTGCTACAGAACACACTTTACAATGATTATGTGCTGCAATCTGTTAATAACGAATTGAAACAATACCAAAGTATTAATTGAACACTATTATTTGGTTGAAATGTTCATTTTGGGGAAATTCAGACCCTTTTTTGGACCGTCCCTAAAAAGGGACGCTAGGCATTAATGGGTTAAGTCTATAATTTGTTTTGTCATTGCTAAACTAATAGAGCAAAATATTAACTAATTCTTAAAACCGGTTACAAAAGGTTGACTTTGGATGTCCCACACGTAACGCATACAAATGAATTAAATTTTAATCAACAAAAATATTCGATAAAAATATAACTCAGTCAGCAGTATCTTTGCATCAAATGTAAACATTAAAAAATGTGTTTACCCCTAGTTAGTCAAAATATTAGGATCTGTAACAAAATGTTGGCGATTTATAATCTGATTTGTCCCGCACGTGACGATGGAATGGCCCATTTGTACTTCATTTAAATGTGTATGTTTTTCTCTTAGATTCGAGTGTCCAACTACCCCGGCATCTACAGTAGCCACTTATGGGAGGCTGTGGCTTTTTTCAACCAACTCCATCAATACATTGAGTTCCCCTCCGATGAAGATTTTGCATTTCGAGACACTATCCAACGCACAGTATTGGAATTTGTGAAGACAGCTGGAAACCAAGTGAAGCCCGAAGAATGGTTGACGTACCCCAGCTCCGTTGCATTGCTCAACTCCAACATCACGCTAGTCACTTCCTACCACAAGACCAAATGCAAGTTTTGGTCTTCGCATGGACTCACGGACTACGGTTGGGTTAGCTGAAGCAGGTGCTCGTCGTTCAACACTCGTCGTTTTGATTGCTCATTCATTAAGTTTTCGTCATTTTTATGAATACATTAAATTATTAAGTGGCTTATAAGAATGTTGTACTTTACAAAATAATTCAGATTGATTCGAATTGGTAATGGACAGATCCAATTTGTTTGATCTTTTTTTTTTTTTTTTCTTTCTTTATCTGGCATTTGAAATGCGTTGTATTTACCTGAAAGGGTTTTGTGGTGATCCGACAATGTTTCCCACCATATAAAAAATATAGTTTTCTGCGTTGGAAATATTTTTCTTCTACGTATTTATTTTTTCAAGTTAGTGACTGATAATCATACGGTTTGGGTTTCTGCGATCTTGCTGAAATGTTTTACGAATTTCACCGAAAAGCAAATAACTATATTTTGGCCTTATGTAAAAAAAGAAATAATATATCTTTCATTCAGCAGCAATTGATAACTCTTTGATAAATGTTTTTAGCGGAAGGGGGGGTGTTACTGCTGTTTTAAATTTTTTCAGTAACATATTGAGCCTTGAATAAACTTGACTAATCTGACAAGAAAACTAGTCCAATCTAACATAACACATTTTTTTCTCATGAGCTGACACGTAGGTAGTATGACTGGTGGAGTTGGCAACTCGAAAGCCTAAATTTGGCCTAAAAAATTACTTTGTGCTTAATCTTTTTTTTTTTTTGGCTGATTTTTTGGTACTGTTTGGCAAATCTTTTCCTATAAGAGTT